>SNQJ01S0074812.1:62261-89183 GCA_010110895.2 Picea sitchensis | reverse complement strand
ATTTTATTTCCCAAGGGAGAGGGAAAAGAGTTTGTTGAATCTGCATCTTGATGAGTTGCTTGCCTTGTTGGAGAAGTTGTGTTGCTTAGATTTTTGAAGGTTTTCATGAACTTGTGTTTGGAAGGGTTGGACCTTTTTAACCAGTCTAGATACATGAGATGTCTGCATGCAGAAGGAATATTTATGCTTTGTTGCAGTATTTTCGACCTTCTTTTTTTGGATAGAAGGTGCTTGGACCAAGGTTGTAGTGGTTGCAATATCCTTCTGTTCACCTTTTGAACAAATTGTGACGAAGCTAAATTTTTTAGTATGAGATACTACCTTGCAGCATTGTTTAGGTGGGACAGTAGTCAGAACCACCTCTGGTATCCTGTAGAGATGACCCCCCAGAGTAACAATGACACCACGGGGTCGATACTCATAGATAGCATGGTGCTTCCACATATATGGATGGCCCAAGAGAACATCACAGACATCCAGTGGGGAAACATCACATAATACCTCATCCTTGAAGGGCTGAATGTTGTATTTCAATCGACACTACTGGAAAACACGGAGATCTCATCCCTAGCGAAGCCACCCGATGTTGTATGGTTGTGGGTGTGTTTTTGTCGACAATCCAAACTATTTGACGATCTCTGCTAAGGTGAGGTTCTTATGGCTTCTGCTATCAACAATAAAATGCAGCAGGGTCCCCTTCACCCACATCTGGGAATGAAAACGTTGTTCCCCCTCTTCAGGATCTGTTAGTTCTTCTGGTTGAATTTCTCTCGTCGCAACAATAACAGTGGGGTCTGCATCGATGATCTGTCTTCTGTCAGTATTTTCTGAATCATATTTTGAATCAGGGTTCGGCTCCTTGTCTTTGATTTCGGTCACCAATGATTGTTTTGAGCGACATTCATCGATGTTGTGAGAGGGGATTTTTTGGAAATCGCACCATTTTCTGGTGTCCTTCTTCGTCTTCTCGTGACCCTTCTTTTCATGTGGCTTGGACTGGTTTTTAGGAGATGGTTTGTTAGGGTCAGCTAAGATTCCAACACCATGCTTCTATCATCCCTTGCACCATCCCACACTCTGGATGCATCTTAAGGCTATACCTTATCATACTTTGGTTATTGCGGATTTGCAGACCCGAACTCTCGTTTGTTCTGGTGCTTAAATTTCTGTTCAATTTTAACAGCATATTGATAAGAGACACTGATTGATGAGATGTCCAGAAAATCCATTTCAGTTTGGATGTATCTGTGTAGAGCCCCACGATATTTCAAAACCAAATGTCATTCGGAGTCTTTGATACCCAAATTAGTGCGCAATCTATGGAAGGTATTGGTGAAATCTGGAATTGCGTGGCCCCTCTCTTGCCGCAGTGTGGTCCATATCATATACTTGTACTCATAGTTTCCAACAAGGTAATATTGTTCCTTTACCGTGTCCACAAAAAATTCCAAGTGGGATCGGCCCCATATATTCTAGACTCTTCTATGGAAATTTTCTCCGAGTAAGTTTCCCACCAATGTTTGACATGGGGTAGATATTTAAGGAGTGTGAAGTTGATATTTTCCCTGTCAGAAAATTGGTGAACAAAAAAATAACCTTCTAGCAGATTTAACCATTTGTCTAGGGCATTTGCATCTATCTGAAATTAAAATACAGGAATATCAAAATTAACATGTACCTTGAAAGGAGAGGTGCTTCCAAAGTGGTTGTTTGATGAATATGCACCTATTTCTATCAGCAGGTTTTGAAGGATGTGGGAAAAATTCTCCATCATTTCATCCCTATGTCGCGTGAGAGCTTGCTCAAGCAACAGATTGACAGAATCGTCTGCTCCGTCGTTTTTATTTTCTTCCTCCATGGAGATTTTATTGGGAATGTGAGAGTGATTGTATTCAAGAGAGACAATATAGAGACCCAACTTTCTATACTCGGACCTTGTCGGGGACATGCACTGAAGAAAAAAAACAATCAAGAGCAGCCTGCTCTGATATCACTAGTCCGGATTATTTTCGGCACGAAATGAGAGCGGAGATATAATAAAGAAATGTAAAGAGATATCTCAGATCTCCAGATCTCTATTATAACATAAATGTATCATATATGCAACCATAAACATAGATATACAGTAATACACAATTTCCTATTAATGAGCGAAAATGTACAAACACTGTAAAATACAGAGTGCATAAAGACTCGCTAAAATGGTGGAAACTTATCTATAATAAGAGATGTGACGGCTACTCGCATCTATGTGAAGATGATTTTACAATGAGGCTCCAAATGCATTTTTATCATAAAGAAAATTCAAAACCCTAACCCCAGAAGATGAAAAGCCAACAGTTTTGTGGACCCCGTTTTGGGTAGTTTGGTGTACCAACTTCCCGGGGGCGTAACTTTGGCATACAATCTTCGTTTGGAGCGCACGTTAGCTTGTTGAAAAGGTATTGTTGAGGAGATTCATTTTTGGGGCTCAATGAGAGACTTTCGATATCATTGAGAAGCTCGATCCCAAAAAAAAATCATTTAAGCCCTCAAAATGGCCCCGGAAGTTAAAAACTACTAAAAATAATAAATTGCCAAATTTGCCAGAAAACTGTTTTGAGCGAGTTGGAAAAGGTGGGTGGCCACCGATATCCACCTGGATAAAAAAAAAATGCATGAAAAAATGTCTCCGAAGCATTTTCATTAGTCTAAACAACATGAAAATGTTAAAAGGGGGTAAAACACTATTTAAAAAGTGGGAAAAATGGGTTAAAATAGGTGAAACCACACAGTTTTAGCATATCAATTGACCTTTTACCATTTGGAGAGAACTTGGAGCCCTTTTTACCTTTCAACCTTCCAAGGAATTGCATGGGACGCCCAAAAATTGAAACCACTTGGACCAAGTAAAAGACCATTCCCTCATCTCCATTTTCATCCAAAGTTTTGTATATTTTAGTGATTTTTTGAGTGTTTAATGCATTTTTTAGATTAGATGACCATCTTTGAGGCTTTCTTCAACCTTGGTCACGTACATGGAAATAATACCAAATCCTTATTTTTGATAGTCACGTACATTTCCGCGGACTTCAAAAATAAAAAAGTTTAACTCAAGAATTTGAATTTTTTTTGCATGATGGTGATTGAATGGAGGGAAAGAGGATATGAGGATGTTGATAATGAGTTTATGGATGAACGAAAGGCCAAATTATCCCTTTGACGATGTTTATTTTATAATTTCTTTCATTTTAATGAGATTAGGGCACAACGAAGATTGCTTGAAACATTGATCAATTATTGGGAGCTTGAAGTTGATGCTTTCATGATTAACGAGCAATCCTTGAAGATTGAGACCAAGGATATACATTTTCATACTAGGATATTCCACTGAGGTGATATAGTCAATTTGAAAGGAAAGGGATCCATTGGTCTTATTATCAATGAATACATTGTGATTTATTGCTCGACTGAGACAGAGAAATTTGGGAGCCAACTCCCAATAAAATAGTTACAGAGCCTCAACCTTAAAATCATCATCTTGATAATTGCTTGGATTGAAGGATATGAATCATTACATAAACCTTCAAGAACGATGATATTCTATGCATTTGAATGTTTAAGACATGTTATATATGATTGAGCACTTCATTGTTGATGTGCATGAAGGCTCAATTGAGAGGCTATAAACAAGGAAAGATGAAGAACTTTGGATTTGGAAGCCTCTTGTGCACATTTTTATTTGAGAGAGTGTCAATGTTGAGTCCCAAAGTGGAAATCCATCTGCATTATACTAGATATGGAACCATGGAAAGATGAACCGAGATACTCCCAAGGCAGGGAGGATGACAGCTGGGTGATCCCTGGGACGACTCATTTTTTGCTTGATGGTCATGCCAAGTGGTTGCGATAGAGGATTATCCTTATGCAGGGATAGATTATCACAACGATTGTGAGATTCCCATTCCTCCTGGAAGTGCCTATGGATATATTAGTATAAATTATTTTTTAATTATTTTATTTTTATATTTTGTGTTTTTAAGAAGTAAATATTTTTGGTGTGGATCAAGATAATAATATGATTGTGCAGATATGCAAATGTGGGACCAAGGTGGATTGAGGGGTTTCCTTGGCATGGAGATGTATATCGAGTATTGGATAATTTCCAAAGGAACCTGGAAATACCGGTACGCCCAGTGCCAATGATACAAATTGAAGATTTAATGAAGCAAATGCAACGACATGTAGTTGGAGTGCCATGAGCATGGGTATGATTATTTCAACGTCTATCCAATGTCGTGGTGTGTTATGAGAGACATTCCAAGGTAAGGGCTATGCCCTTTGAATCATGATGATGATATCATTGTATATTTTTGTATTATCGGTCCTTAAACATAGACAATCGAGTCTTGAATCCTATTTTGTAATATGATCCACATTTTTTTCATGTAATATATATGGATGATATTTTTTCCTTAATGACAATGTGCCTATGTTTTTATTATATAGTATGTAATATATACATGTGTGATTTTTGTGCTTTTGGTTAATGTGAATGTTATAAGTGCCAATATACCACATAGTTAGCAAATGCATTGGATAATGAATTGTAATTTCTTGGAACATGAACATAAGAAATGTAATAAAAATTACATTCCAACAAATGTACCTGAAGGAATTGACGGCGTAGCATAGGATCATGAATATGAAATTTTCCATTTAGCTGAGACACTACCAATTGATCATCCAAACAAACTTCTAAGGACCGAATTCCATGTGCAATGGTGTGATGAAGTAGTTCAATAATAGCATTGTATTCAGCCACATTATTAGTAGATGGGTTGAGACAAGCACCTTCGGAAGCGATCAATTTTCTAGCGGGAGAGTAGATTACTCAAACAATGGAAGCCAAGTTTAGAGTGTGGCGTCTAGCACCATTAAAAACCCTATGAAAACCAAAGAATCCTGTGACTTATTCTAATAAAGAAGAAGCACCATAAGCATCAGTAATGCAAAAAGAGATCTACACTAATGCTAACTACAACAATGTACAATAATTACAAGTGGAACGCCTAAGCATAAATGATCAAGCATAATACTTCTTAAGATATATCCCATTTCTAGGCTCCATAAGTGCATTCCCTTCAAAATCCTCCAACTCGTAGGCTCATTTCCAAAAGGGCATGTCTCATAATGTATGGGCCATGCCACAATGGATTGAAATTGCCTGCCCCCAAGGAAAATTTGTCCTGATCATAGATCAACACAAGGTCACCTTTAGAGAATATACTTAGGTGCATGAACTTGTCATATTGACTCTTAACTCATTTCTTATGTGTCTCATTGGTAGTGGATACATCACGATGTTGATAATGAATATGCTACAAATGAAAAAGGTGAGCTTCTAACTCAAAAGAGTCATGTAGAATCTCTAAGAAAACATTAAGCGAAGGTATTTCACATTCAATCGGTAAGATTCCCTCCAATCCATGAACGAGTTGGAACGACAAAAAATCAGTAGAATTCTTAATTTTTGTTCGGTATGCCCATAAATTTGGATAAATCATGTTGTACCAGTTGGACTTACTCACATTAATGATACGCTTAACACGGTCTTGAGAGACTTATTGATGTCCTCAACTTTGTCATTTGTCTGCGAGTAATATGGAGACGAATTCCCTTGCCTAAAACCCAATTTTGACATCATCTATGAAATCATTTTTTTCTGGAAGCGGCTTCCATGGTCAGTGAAAATATATTTCATAACACCAAACTAGTAATGACCTTATTGAATATAAAAAGCGCATTAGTTTCAACATCGCTTGAAAAAGTAGGCATGTCCTCTACCCACTTTGTGAAGTAATCAACAACCACGATGATGTAACGATACCCACTAACTGAAGACAGGTGACACATCATAAAATCAACACCCCACTTATTAAAAGGTTCGACGGTGATGAATATAAAAAGAGGAGCAGGATGCGTGTACATCTTACGAGTAAAAACTTGACATTGATGACATTTTTTTACTGCCTCGTTACAATCTTTGAAGATCATTTACAAAAAATATATGACATGAAATATTTTATGGTTTGTTTCCAAACCAAAAAGATGACCCCCATAGGCTCCACTATGAGAGTCATTCAAAATGAACTCCTCTTCTTCATGATTCACACAACAACGTAAAATCGATTCTACACCACAACGATACAAAGTATCACCAATGATGAGATAGCTTTTTTCCTAGTGGTGAATGCGTCATATATATTAGGAATATGGATTCATCCAAAAATGAGTCCTCAAACTATTCCTCTTTATCTTCCCTGGGAAACTTTAACATCAATTCCGCAAAAACAAGAGACTTTTTGGACTTTGTCGATGCGAAGTCTAAGTCAAATTCTTGCAAAATCACGATCCATTTGTTGAATTTCTCATTGATGATATGATGAGTTAACACATACTGGAAATGATTAACATTCGCAATAATAGTAGTTTTATGGAGGAGAATGTAATTCCAGAGTCTCTGGACAACATGGATAGTTTCCAGAGATAGCTTCTCAATGTGTGAATATAGAAACTCAACATCGACCAAACCATGACTCAGGTAATAAATGACATTCTCGACAAGTGCATCATCTTCTAGCACTAAAACCATACCTACAGTTGATTTAGACACCTCCATGTACAACAAGAAGTCACGAATAGAATCGGGCGGACTAAGGAGAGGGGTAGACATTAAATCCTTTTTCAACACATCGAAATATATTTTCACATAAGTACCTCATTCAACTGGGACCCCTTTATTCAAAAAACACATGAAAACCTTAGTGATCTCAGCGTAGTTAGTGATGAAATGATGAAGGAAAATCAATTTTCCTTGGATACTATGAAGTTGACGAATAGTACGCGGGGAGGAAAATGAACTATTGCCTTAACCTTTAAAGGGTCGATAGGGATCCCTTTGTTTGAAATGATAAATCCAAGGAGACACCCCAAAGTAACAAAAATGTTATTTCCATGGATTCATCTGGATGCGATAATAACATCTCTAAAACACACAATGGAGGTGATCTAGATGGTTGACACTACGATGAGAATGAGCAGCAAGATCATCCAAATATGCTTCAACAATGTGTTTCATGTCATGGAAGGCAAAGGTCATGGCCTGCTGGAATGTCGCCCCAACATTTTTAAGACCAAAAGGCATTTCTTGGTATGAAAACATTCCCCAAGGACAAATAAATGTGGTTTTATGTTGATCCTAGAGTTTAATTTGGATTTTATTGTAGTCGGAAAATTCATTCATAAAGGATAAAATCTCGTTTCCCACACACTCATCAATAATTTGATTAATAAAATTTGTCGGGAATTTTTCCTTTGGACAAGACTTATTCAAATCCCTAAAATCCATTCATACACAGATGGTTATTTTCTTCTTGTCAACCAGAACAGGGTTTTAAACCCATTCCATAAGTGGAACCGAAAAGATGAAACCCGCTTTGAGGAGCTTCTCTACCTCGGCCTTTATTTCAATTGCCTTCGTAGGGTTAATCAGTCGCAATTTTTTTCTAACAAGATTAGCATTAGGATAAATATTTATTTCATGTTCAACATTTTAAGGATCTATCATTGGAATATCCTCATTCGACCAAGAGAAGATGTCACGAAACTCCTTAAACAAGGAAGTACAATAACGAATATCTTTAGGAAAAAAAATCTGCATCGATGAGCACATTTTCCGCGACCTTAGGATCATTTGATATGTTTATGGGCATCATTTCCAAAATATTTTCCATGTTACCTTCAGCGTAACCATCATTCCTTAATAAAGGGTTCATGGTTCTATCAACATTTCCATTCATGTGGACATGGAACTCTCCTCTTTTAATGCCATCCATCTCCTGAAGGAAATAAGATTGATGATGTAAACCATCCCAAGGCCTCTTTGGACCTATCATTTCCTCTATAATAGCCTCATCTGAGGGAAGTATTATCTAAAGACAATCAAGAGAATGAGAAGAGTTAACCACCCAAATAAGTGTCAGAAGATAATCAACCTCCTCTGTCTGAAGAGAAGTTGGATTTGAGTCTACACTGGCCCTTTGAATGGCCTGATAAGCAATATTGACTACAGATAGAGGATTTCCCACTCTTTCATGTTTGATCCATTCTACTAAATCAGATGGGGACGATAGAATCCAAGTATCCTTAAAGCACGTCATTCAAAAATGGTGCACTTAGGATATGGGAACCGATGAGCTCGAGCTACCCGGAGTGGAGAGAATGTACGATATTGGAACTGGGATATCAAAAGTTCCCATTAATGAAGAATGCATTCCAATGCCAATCCTTGCAATCACCATTTGGGAACCATCTATTAACATGACAGTAGATCCCAACCGCGTTGTTGGATCTGAATGGCTAAAATATAACTAGTTGATCATCATGATTTTTCCTTCATGAGGAAAACAAATAGCTTGGAAAATTGAAGATACGACAACGGTCATATAATAAGTCCAACTGCGACCTATAAAAAGGTTGTATTTGAGCAGAGAGTCAACTACTTCCACTTCAATGTACACAGTTTTTTCTCCCAACTGTATGGGGAAGGAGAAAAGTATCCCATGGTGACGAAAGGAATGACCACTGGACATGTTTAAAAGAGCAGGGAACAGAGTGATCTATGGAGAGTCGATAGATTTCCAACAAGTAAGTAACATCAAGCACATCTATGCTCCCTCATCGATCACCATCCTAAAAATCTTCTTTGTGGAATAGAGCACTTGAATTTGAAAATTCACGTGATAAGGGAGGTGATGTTTGATATTAGATGGGTCAAAAGTGAGGATCTATGAGCTATAATCATTTGTATCCCTTATAGCATAAATAAATGCACTATGTTGTGTTGGGAAGATTTGGAACCTCCAGAGAGCAAATTGCACACGATGATTGGTTCAAATATTCCACGATGGAATAATTTTGAGTGGCCCTAGCATTTGTATTATCTGACACCCTCTTGTACACACCCTTTAACATGTGAGGCATAACATCACTTGCAGAAGGCATCTCGATATGAAGAGGCCCCTGTAGCTCAGAGGGATCCTTACTCTGAGACCTGGACTCGGGTTTATCATAATTATGTGCTTGAGCATGCAAATAAGAATCAAAACTGATAATATAAACATTCGTTGTTGTTCTGTCAGGCGGAGGAGTACCTTGGTTACCCCCCTTTTAATCCTTACCCTTCTTCTTCCCGCCATGTTGTTGGGTACCTTTTGGTTTCCTCAATTGCAAACATTTAGGAGGGGGCAATCGAAGTCAAACACTGGATGCAAAATCTTGGATTGAAAGTTTTCTCATTTGATTTGAGACCAAAACTAAGGACGAGCCTTGAACAAAACTCACGATGTCATCGGCATGAGGTCCAAGACTGGGTTTGGCAAGGTCATAATTTAACCATTTCACATTTGGCATGATCTCATATAGGATCCAAAACTGAGAGTAAATAATATCTAGAAGCAATTCCTTGAAGATATCTTTCTCCTCTGTAGTTACTTCGGAATGTCTGAAGGAGGTTTGGTTGGGACCAGTGGCCAACTAGGATTGTGACACATGGTTTCAATCATAAACATTGAAAGATATGGAAAAATGAGAGTTTTCAGGAAGGGGAGCCTTGGTTGTTGCATAATATTCCAAATTTCAGAGAGGGGAGGGCAGGTTGGTTGGAATAAGGAAATGGAGAGCCTAAATTTTTACTAGCACCAAGTTCCCAGAAATAATTCACCTAAAATTCAGGGTTTTGACAAGAAGGTTGAAATCCCTAACCAGAAGGAGGTAATCTCCCTCCGAGATGGTTACCGAGATGAAAATATTGATTTCTAGCCGGTTACCCCTTTGTTGTAACAAATCCAAATGAGGGGTTCCACAATGATTGGAAAGGGTTTCCCCCTGGTGGAACCCCTGACAAGGAAAAGGGATTCCTCCCAAATCCACCAAATAATGTGAGGGGGTTGAATACAGATGAAGTGTCAAAATATTGAAACCCACCACTCAAGGAAGGAACTCATCCCATAGCAGGATTATGACCTGATGATGGAAAAAACATGCTCCCAAGCGAGGGGTTAAACAAAGATATGTGCCCCCCGCCCCATGTAATAGGTTGGAAAGGTGTCGAAGAAATCTTGACACCAACACTAGAAACTTGGGGAGTCTATTGATATCCATTCAACACGTTCTGCATGCCAAATGATGACATTCCAAACATAAATGCATTAGACACCAAAGGTAGCGACAAAGAGTCCACATTCAAAGGTTGAGTGGACCTCAAAATTAGCAGCACAGAGATATTGATGGACATGACTATTGTAGATTGAACTACGTTATTCATTTGGTTAGAGATATTAGGAGGAAGGATTCCTCCACATACAATTTTCAACGTGGGGATTGCAGGGACCCCCGACCCTGACACTTCTGAAATGCCTTCCATGATGTCCCACTAAGGAGGGTGACTATCCACATAGTCCAACCTGGGAGACAGAATTCGTCAAATAACTGGACTATCACGTTCAATTAATGGAGGGTTAAATAGATGAACGAAACCTTTGGCTTCGAGGTCCAATATATGAGTAACCTCCAGTGCAGAAGAGTTTGTCTCTACGTCCTCGATTTCTACAAAGTCAACTAGACTAATTGGTTCAAAAGTTTCAATTGGATCGAGTCCATGCCTCTTAGGAGGAGGTGGATAATTTATAGGAACTTCTACAGGAGGAATACCTTGAACTCTATGTGATTGACGCGACGGTTGATCAGCCACTTTAAATCAAATATTCAAGTCACTGGCCAACACACCCACCTAAGTCATCTATGCATAGAGATCCCACCACTAAAAAGAAAAATCCCTAAAACATACAAACCAAGAAAACAACTATGTCGATATCCGAACTCAGGTGGATTAGGTCCTAAGATCAAAATAACAATAAATTGAGGTAAGGACCTTCCGTACAAAGGAACGGGTTTATTATGTCTCGTGAATCGTCAAACGAAGGAGTGAGAAATAGTTACCTTGGCCTCCACTAACCAGCCTTATCCGATGCAAGTACCAAAACTCCGTGGGGCACCCTCTAGTAGTACTAAAAAGTGATACGAAGTCTGTCTCATGCACCACTAGAAACCCCCCATAGTCACCTATGTGATACCTAGGAAGAGAAACTAGGGATAGCGACTTGTAGTCAACATATGGGGGTATGGTCGACAATTGAGATCAAAAGTATGGGCAGGGTAGCAAAGCTCGAAGCTTCAAATGCATCACCTCTCACAAAGGTAAGGGCACTTGTGAAACCCCCAAATATGATCTTTCCACTACGCTTAGTTAATCTTTGGAGGGGTTATCTCCTCGGCTCTCCTTCACGCGGCCTCATGTTTGAATCATGTGTTAGAGGAGATTCACAGCTATACTTATACAAAAAATTGTATATGACTCTCCCTATTACAAACTCCTATGTTTTCTTTGGGTTGGCCCTGGAGAATTTACTCTCCACCCTAATCCAAGGCCCTAGCATAAGCTATTAGTGAACCCTATAAAAAGGTTACTAGTTAATTTTAGTTATGGGTGTTCATTTTAATGGTTATTTCTTAAGTCAAAAAGGAATGGATGTGAAACTTAGTGATGTGTATTGACACTTGCAAAAACAAAAACAGTTACACTTTAAGAATAATTTTGATATGAAACATGCTAAGTTCTTCAAAAGAAAGAGGTGTAATATCTAGATATGAATGCACGTATTCAAAGAAACATTTTCTTTTCAATGAAATGAAAATGAAAATATTTCACTTTTCATGCAATGCATGATTTGATTGAAATATTCAACAGCTTATGCAATGTACTAAGTTAATGAAAAATGAAACTTTTTTTATTTTCACTTCATATGATAAAGATGCACCCTAGAAACTAACCCTAAATGCAAATTGAAATCTTTTTGCTTTTTAGAAAGTACAAGAGCGGATTCTAAAAGAAAAAATGCATACAATGAAATTTTATTTTTTAAATACAGATGCAAAGGGTAAGGAAGAAAGTTCACAGGCACACACTCTTACACTTTCATTTAAGTAAATCAAGAAAACAAGAAGGTAGAAAGAAAGAAATACCGCAAATAGATGACCAGACACCCTATAAAAGACTGTAAGAATAGGCCAGAATGTAGTATACACTTGACAAATCTTCTAAAGCCCTAAAACCATCAAAATCCAACACAACCTTGACAAAACAAGAAATTTGAAAAATCTTTTTGGACTTTTCTTATAATCTTGAAACAAAAGAAACAATTTTTGAAACCACAAAACAACTCTAAAGACTAACCTGGTCCAAAAAGACCCTATAGTATCACAACCCTAACTTCTAGTGATCTAAAAAGAGAACAAAGAATCAAACCGAGAACATATATGTGACCATCTAAGCAACAAGTAGAGTATGCACGTGACTGTGTTCAAGGAAAGTCATGTATATACACTACTATACTAGAAGAAAAGAACATACACCTAGTAAAAACCTCTCAAAATTGAGAGAGAAGGCTCTAAAAGACTCATGAAGGATTGCAAATTTTCAGAGAATGCTAAATAAAGATCTAAGACATAGAAAAATATTCAAACTAAATGCAAAGCACAAGTACCCCTAATGACCCAAAAAAGGAGTATCCCCAATGGACTCGCCAATTCTATTACAAAAAACAATGTGCTATGGCTATGGTTCAGGGCCACAACAGAGCGATACCCAAAAATACCACTCTCAAACTCAAATCAAGTAGTCAACCAAGAATAACTACTTCACAATAACTAAATTTCAAGAGAAAGAGAAGAGAACAAACTTGGATTCTGGTGTTTGATGTCAACCCCGCGTTGAGGATTTCTCTCCAGCACTCTTCCACAATGATCCTTTGAAATCTCTTGCAAACAAAGAGACAGGAAATTGAAAATAGGTAGTTATCTCATAAGTAACTAAACATGATCATCTCAATTTACATAATACATTCAAATCAAGATATAGATAATCTGTCAAAAACATGAATCAATAAATGAAACTAGATGAGAACGAGAGATATTTTATTATGAACAACATAAAAGGATACTACAACCTATAACCACTTCGGCATGATCCTGGAAATGGGATCCAAGTTCCTCCACCCAAGGCTAGAGATGATAAACAATACCTCCAATACTTTGTGCTCAAACAATTCCAAGGAAGGTAAAGGCTTTCTTCCTGAAAAGATAGGGAGAATACAACTATTAAAAACAATGGTTTTCACATGGGAAGGACAATCTCTGATGCAAAGGGAAAAGGGGACTTGCAGGATTATAATGAAAATTTCATCATTGTTATACCTTAATCTCCACCCTATAGGTCATGGAATAAGCCACTAGTAGATATAAGCCTTAATGAAAATTTGGCCTTTAGGTTTGACCCTTTCCAGACCAGTTTTTGAGTGCCTCGCATGACACCTAGCATGAAACAAGTGAGCCCTCGCTAGACAATAGTGGATCAACAAGTGAGGCATTTTCAAACTTCTAGAAAAGAGGAGTTACGAGGCGAGGGGCGACACATGAGTTGGATATTAGTGGTAATATCCTAGTAACTAACATCATTCGAGTTTCTAGTGTCCTATAGAAGATCTAGAAGCCTCTCCCAAGCCTCCTCCAAGAGATATATAACAAAGGAAAGCATTGGACAGCAGGAAAGAATTCAATAGCAAGGTTATGCTACTAAACTACAAAACTATCTAGCCAAAAGTCATTGGATCCTAGCATGACCAAGGAGTTGTAAGGAAGATAAAGAAGGAAGGATATTGAAGGAGCTTATATCAACAATCAAGGTATGCAATTGTGATGTAAGTTTCCATTTACATTAATAGATCTTGTGGTTTTCTCCTATAATTGTTTGCAGTTGAATAGAAAATGTTGGATCTGATTCATATTGTTATAGAACTTATTGAAATCTAATTAGATCTAGAATCATAATCCTAAATTGGAAAGTAGAGAGGTTCTTGTGTGTCTTTTGTATATAGGGAGCAGGTTTTCAAGCTTGGAGCTAGAACTCGAGGACTACAACAACCAGGAGATATGAAGGACCACCTCTTGAAAGGTATGCATATATTCTCCTTTCTATAGGATTGCATGGAATCTATATCTTTGAATATATATCTATGAAACCCCTTAGAAGTATACCCCCTCCTGTCTAGGATAGCTAGGCTTATCCTAGGGAGATCCTATTGATCCTTGCATGTTACACCACTTTTGTTTGTGAGGCCCCCTTGCAGGTTGACAAGCTTGTGTCCTGCGAGGCATGCAAAATCAGTGCAAGTCCCTCCAATGATCCTTGCGGGTCACTAGAGGGAAAATGAGTGAGGATCCTCACCCATCCAGTGAAGGCAACCCGCGAGGACCCTTATAGGGTCCACAAAAAAGGGCCTGTAGGGTCCAAAAAAGGTTCATTTTTTGTGAAACTTTTCATGGGTTTTTTGTTGTGAATACTACGGTCCCTATTCTTGGGGAAGAGAACCTTTATAAATTAATTTTTCATGGTATTTTTCATCATTATTTCCATGACATAAAAAACAAAATGAAAAATTGCTTTTTGTGATCATCCCTTGTGAGGCATTTTAGAACCTTTTTTCATAATTGCATTTGTGAACTTTGGGGTCTGAAATTGTATTTTTGGGTGATTGATCATTGCATAGGGTTTAGTTTCCTTTTGCAATTTGGTTTTACATTGTTAATATCCCTTCCTTGTGATTTTTTGGTTGAGATCCCATGTAGGCATTAGAGTGTGTCAGGGGGCATCACTACCAATTTTACCCTACCCTTTGCTTGTTGTTTTGTTTTTTTATTCTTTGCATTAGTATTTCTTGTTAAGGTCAAGATTTTCCTATATTGCAAATTGGAAAAAAAAAAAAAAGTTTCAAAAAAATATATATATATCTTCCATGTTTAATCCACTTTTGAAGCATTAGTGTTATGAGTGTGACGAAATTGTTTGTTGATCTTGGATATTTTATGTCTAATTGGTTTGTTTGAGGATTGATTTGAGTATTGAAAAGAAAAGGAAAATATATATATATCCCTCCCGTAGCTATCTTTCATCAAATTGAAATATTTATCATTTTCATATTTCCATTGCTTGGTTGGGTCAAGAATCCTCACATCATACAAAGTTTCATCCATTACCCGGACCTAAGAAACAGCCATTAAAAAGAAGCACTTAATTTAAAATCTATTAAACATTTTCTTTGATAGAAAAACAACATTAAATAGTTTTAGGGCCTTGGATTAGGATTGGAGAGTAAACTCTCCAAGGCAATTAAACTCAACCTAGAAGTCATTAAAGAGTTTATAAATCCATTCTCTTAATCGATGTGTTGGAAAGCTCCTCTAACATAGGATTCAAGAACGAGGTCGCATTGGGGAAAGTAGGGAGATTACCCCTTTCTTATGTTTTTGGTTTTTGCAGTATCGCTTCGATCATTACGCATATGAGGGTTTTGCTCGTTCACACCTTCAGAGCTTTAGGCTTAGCTACCCTGATCTTACTTCTGATCAGAATTACAATTGTTTTCCCAACCATTGATTGTTAGGTGGTAACCTTAGTGGATTTTCCTAGGGATCCACATAGGTGACTATAGGTGGGACGTGTCTGTAGTAACTGGGGTAGACATTCGTTCATAGTCCTAGTTCCCTTGGAGGGTGTCTGCATTAATAAAGGATGCTTGCACCAGTCAGGGTTGTTTCATGTTGATCATCGTAGCTTCTACTCACACCTTTGCTAATCAATCTTGTGGGGACTTCATCTCCCCCACCAGGTTGGTTTTCTGAAGGCCCCTAATCTAATTGGTTTCCTTTTTGTTGCCTAGATTTGATTAGGGATGTTCTCTTTGAGTCTAAGTCTAGGTCGGACATAATTTAATTGTTCTTTATTAGTTACATAGACTTTTCACCGTGGTTGAACTATCGTGATAGTCCTGTCGATTACAAGGACTAGAGCCTATTACAGAGGTGGAACCACCTCTGAAGCGACGCCATATCCATGACGAAGATTTTGAAGGGTCATATTTTTGGTTTGATGAAGCTAGTTTAGTTGAGGTAGAAGTGGTTGACGAACGTCCTCCACCCACCTTTAACTGAACCAGACACCCATTTACTGGTCCAAGTGATGAAAATTTTTGGTGAGCCTTTTTCATTATTCAGTCATTCTCCTACCATGTCTAGACCTAGTGCTTCATCCAGTGCAGTTGATTCTATAATTTCATCCTCAATTGGGATTGGGGGCAACTCATCTAGGGGAATCTCATTCATTTCCTCATTTCCACCCCTTAGCTCCATTGGACCTTCACCGTCCATACCTTTTGTTTTTTATTCCTCCATGTGGGGGACATCATTTGTATCATTGTTGGTTACTTATTTATTTCTTTGAGTTTATATATTTATATTGAATGACCCAGGGTTGATGTCTATTCGGGTTCCAACAAAGCCTCTAAAACTATCGGCCCTCATGGTAAACCATAAGGCAACGCGGCGCACAGAGTGCACCACGCAGTCTCACCGGAGATAGTCTTAATGGGTGGCTATAATACTCATGCGTTTGCAGCCCAGGATTGAGTGGAGATCTATGAAATGTATGATGAGGGTTCTGTTTATACTTATTCACACATTAAATTGTCATTTGTGACTATGCATGAAATATAACCAACTCATTCATTCAACATATTAACAACTACTGAAACAATAAATAAACACATGCATTCAATCACATAATACAGGTGTTATCATGGTTCACCCCCTCCTAGGCTACTTCAACAAAGATATGGCTTCTCATCTCTTTTATTATGGCAGTTCCAAAACTACAGCACCATGCACCTTACAACTCTTCTCAGTCGGGTCGAGATCTTATTATGAGGCGGACTAGATTGCACCAGGCTCCTTAGCCTATGATATAACCCTCAAGATATACCCTCCTTACTCCTCTCTAGCTCAATAGCTTAAAAAATTAGGTCATGTAGCAAAATATTACAACTCATCATCCTCTCCTTCATCATTTCTCTCTCTAATTGTACTCAACCTCCTTCTTCTATCAGACCTAGGTATCTATATTTATACATTTTTGGCTCACCATCCATTACAATGTATTGCAAAAACTCTAAATCTGTCATCATTAGGTCTTCCATGCATGCGTGCATGCTACTCCTTCTTCCAGTTGTTGTTTCCCTCGTGCATGCTTTTTTTCCCAAAATATCCTTTCTTTCCGCTTTGGACTGCTTCCAACAGGCCCCCAACACTGACATGTGGCTCATCTCGAGCCACCTAACTTTTGTGTGCCTCGTCGATATCCCTGGTGATCACCTGGAACTTTTCCCCGATATTTGTTGCTTGCGTCTGAGCCTGCGCGGTCTTCTCCTTGAGTGCATCTACTATCTGCACTGCAATCTCATCATTGATCAACCCTGTGCACTCTGCCTGGGTCTATTCCATATATGTCTTGGCTTCCTCTTCCTGTGCAATGGCTTCTATTACTCGCTCTTGAAGTGGTTCCATTTGATCCTAGCGCTCCTTTTTCTACATATGCGCAGTGGTGAGTTCTCCCTGTAGTTTCTTCATATGTTGCGCCCCTTTGACGCACTCTATGATAGACATTGTCTTATGCCTCTACTTTAGGTATTGGATAGTTTCATCGATCCTTTCTTCTTCCATGTCCCACTGTTGGACCTGTTGATCCTCTTCCATCTTTGTCCAGAGTTGTGTTGCTTTGTCGAACAAATCAGCTACTGCACTAACCTGTCGCTCTATCTCATGTAGTTTCTCTATTGGCTCCTGCTTCCTTTGCTTCCTTACCTCCAGTGGAGTGGTAGGTGTGAGTTGCTCACAGATATTCTCGATCTCCTGTTGATATTGATCGAGTGCCTACGCAATCTGATCAATCTTCTCAGTTGTTGTGAGTCTAATCCTCTACACGATCTTTGGAATCCTCTCGTAATCTCTGGCCATTTTTGTTCCAATCTGTTCACGTGTTCCCTCTCTTCTTTGGTCTCGAGCTTGGCCTGCTCATATATCAATTCCATTGCATCTCGTTTATCCTTTACCTATTGTAACTATGTGATTTGAATTGGGTTCCACTCTAACTATCGGATCCGGTTCATTGTGTGGTTATCCTTCAGCCTTAATATCCACTCCTGCAATAAGCGTGGAAAATCATAGAAAAAATACTTCATGTAAATCAGTAAACACATATTTCTCAAGATATTTGTGTGGTGTTACTCTAGGGTTTATGTTATATTTCTATGCAAACTCCAACTCTTTTGTCTTTAGCCAGATTTTGATCACTTCCTTTGTGGGATTCCATGGTCTCAACATCCCCTTCTAACAATTCATTCTTTTCTCCTTCTCCTCGTTTGCTTCAGTATTCTCTCGGCCGGCCTCTCGTAGATCTTACAGGCCTTCAAAAAATCCCATATACTCAATCCTCTACTTTTCTAATCTCGACAACGAAACCATTTGTTGGTTACTTATTTATTTCTTTGAGCTTATATATTTATCTTGAATGACCCAGGGTTCATGTCTGTTCAGGTTCTAACAAAGCCTCTAAAACTATCGGCCCTCCTGGTAAACTAGAAGGAAACGCGGTGCACAGAGTTCACCCCGTAGTCTCACCCAAGATAGTCTTAATGGGTGGATGCAATACTCATGCGTTTGTAGCCCAGGATTGAGTGGAGATCTGTGAAGTGTATGATGAGGGTTCTATTTCTACTTATTCACACATTAAACTGTCATTTGTGATTATGCATGAAATATAACCAACTTATTCNTTAATGGGTGGATGCAATACTCATGCGTTTGTAGCCCAGGATTGAGTGGAGATCTGTGAAGTGTATGATGAGGGTTCTATTTCTACTTATTCACACATTAAACTGTCATTTGTGATTATGCATGAAATATAACCAACTTATTCGTTCATCATATTAAAAACTATTGAAACAATAAAGAAACACATGCATTCGATCACATAACATAGGTTTTACCGTGGTTCACCCCCTCCTGGGATACGTCCAAAAAGATCTGTCTTATCGGCTCTTTTATTATGGTTGTTCCAAAACTATGGTGCCTTGCGCCTTACAACTCTTCTCAGTCGGGATGAGATCTTATAATGAGGTGGACTAGATCACACCAGGCTCCTTAGCCTATTATCTAACCCTCAATATCTACCCTCCTTACTCCTCTCCAACTCAACATCTTACAAAATTAGGTCATCTAGCAAATTATTACAACTCATCATCCTCTCCTTCATCACTTCTCTCTCTAATTATACTCAACCTCCTTCTTCTATGAGACCTAGGTATCTATATTTATACGTTTTTGGCTCACCATCCATTACAATGTATTGAAAAAACCCTAACCTTACCATTGTGAGGTCTTCCATTCATGCGTGCATGTTTCTCCTTCTTCCAGTTGTTGCTTCCCTTGTGCATGCTTTCTTTCCCAAAATAGCCTTTCTTCCTTCTTTGGTCTGCCTCCAACAACCATCAACTCCATCTGTTAGTATACATAGCATGGAGACGCTCTTCCCTTCTACTTCCATTCCCACTTCTGGATTCTTTTCTAGTGGGGGGGTGAACTTTGGTTTCAGCATGGGAAGTGCATCCCATTCCACTTTCACCAATCCAATGAGCGGGTTGGTTTTATCACAGGTATGTATATCTTTTGGATGAAGTACCCCTAGTGGTGTTGGGGTTGTTCCTAATCAACCTGGGGGGAAGTAGTACTTCTGGAGGTTTTCCTTTTCCATGGTTTATCACACCTTTCCCTAGGGGAACATCCCTAAGGGGAAATTAGAGTCTTCCCTTTGTCCATACATCTAGTCCTAGAGGTTTCTTCCCTGAGATTAGCACTGGGAACCCTTTTCTTGGAGGGTCCATTTCCCCCCCTGAAGAAATCCCCTTGGGATCATTTTTGGTGGCGGGAGTAGTCATGTTCTTGCGAGTGCCACCATCCCTAGGGGAACTTACACTCCAACCATTTCTCAACCTTCCAGCAACACCAATATAGGGGGACCGCAAGGTCCATCTGGGACAACAGAGACTTCACCTCCCTCCTAGTCCTCATTCTCATTGTTACCATTTCTTGCAATGCTTAACTTACCATATTTGTCATAGTTGACGAATGAACCTATTTCCCATGACCCCTTATGGTCAACGATGTCATCAAAACTCCCATCATACATTTTGAATTTTTATGGTAAGCCAGAAGAAGACCCCTCCACACACATCATGACATACTATTTGTGGTGCTCGTCCAATTATTTAATGTATGACAGTGTGAATTGCATCTTTTGCAGAGATCCCTAATTGGATTCGCTACCAAATGGCATATTGAACTGAAAGGAGGTTCTTTTAGAAGCTTCAATGACTTGGAAATGGAATTTTTAACCCATTACCAATTGCGTATTCGGTATGATATAGAAACATAGCTCTTGACTTCTCTGCATCAAAACAATGCCACCCATATTTCTGATCATATACATGAGTGTCATCGAAGGATTAGAATGATTAAGACTCATATTTTGGACAAGCTCCTAATGGAGTGCTTCACCAAGTCCCTCTTACCACCCATTTCCCGGGGTGTAGCTATGGTCGGGGCGACCACTTAGGAGAAAGATATTTTTTGTTCCCAACATCTAGATTTTATTTACTCTCAGTCGGGTACCTTGTATGATATCATTCCAAATTCTCCTCACCCATAAACTGATCCTCGTCAACCTCACCCAGGACCCCACGTCGATGGTGTGGTCGGTTCTATCTCCCATGCACCTTTCAACTAGCCAGTTGATCAACTAGGACAATTGTCTATTCAATCACAATCGTCAGCTACCGGCACTAGTGCTCAAACTGTTGTGGTCCCTAATCAAATATCTGAGGTGAATTCAGTGCAATCCATGCAATCGAAGATTCCTCATCAACCTGGCAGCAAGAAAAAGAGAAACAAGAAGAAAAATATCGCTAATGAGCAAGGGATTACCACTACCCAAACTTCCCAGGAAGGAGGCACTAAAGAAAAGAGGAAGAGTCATTTTCCTTACATGATTTTTGGAGATGACCACCCTACCCACCAGTTCCCACAAAAGGATGAGGTCCACACATTCCTAGAACAACAACGGACTCCTCAGCATCTTGTCATCTTAACTCATCCTTTCCCCTCTCAACCTCAAAACATGGTTGCTTCAAATCCTACCCCTCCAATTGGGGGCATTGTAGTTACTCCTCACCATGAGGGGTCTCCATCGAATGCTCCTATTTATATGTGTGACCACATGGTCAAATCATAGACACAAGAAAAAAACTACAACATTCATGAGCCTTCCAATGCTTCCTCTGAAGCGGAATCTTCATCTAAACTTAGTGGCCCTCTCTAGATAAATAATTCATTTCTTGATGCATTGCTTCACCCCCTAAAGGGAATTATTTGGTGTATGACACATAACCCCAACATGCGAGCTACCCAAAACTACACTATTGTGGAATATTTAGCCGAGGCACCTTATGCCATGTCAGTGCTTGAAGTTTTCAAAATCTGCCCCACGTAGCGAAAAGCCTTGCTATCGACCATAGGTGGGGTTGATCCCTTGAAGTCGAGATTAAATACCTTTGAAACTACCCAAGTTAATCATCGACTCTCCCATCAGCTTGATTTTGAAATCATAGTGAGAACGTTAGGGAGAAACATCTACCATACAGTGGTGGATGAAGGAGCCTTGACTTGCATCATGTCGATTTCTTGTTGGAAATCCCTTCACTCTCCCAATATTGATACTTCTACTACACTTTTAAAATCCTTCTATGGATATATCTTCTAACCATATGAAATTATCACCATTGATTTATGTGGTAATACTATCTCCGTCACTGTGGAGGTCATCGATGCACCACTTGAGTACAATCTATTAATCGAGTGTACTTGGTTCTATGAGATGATTGTAGTTGTCTCATCGATATTTATAGTCCTACGCTGCCCTCACCAAGGGAAAATCGTTATCATGGATCAGCGTGTGTTTTGTACCCAAGAACTTGGATCCAATGCGGTGTCTAATGTACCCTTTATTGGTGATACCACTCAATCTTCTCTGAATGTTGGTGTGGGGATGTTCAAATATCCTTCGCTTATGGGTATATTTCCCCTTCCCCCACCATCTCCCACTACAACCATTTCTACTATTAATATGATTCCTTTAGTTACCAATGGATCCCTTAGGTCTATTGATCCTTGGGTGGTACCTCGTTCCAAGGATAATGAATCATATGGAGAAACCATGCCACTCATAGTGATTGATGTCATTGATTAGGCAATCCCATAAGCATATGATGATGATATTCAACACCTCCATCCTCATATGGAGTGTTATCAACCTACTCCACCCAAATAGGTTATTGACTCTCTAAGTTTAGATGACATCCTATATTTTGAGTTTCCTTTAGAAGAGGCCATCCTAGAAGTCATGGCTTCCATCGATAAGCCTAGGGAAGCTAAGAATCATCAAGAATCCATCCTCCCTTTTTTGGAACTGATGAGATTTGACATGATAGGTCTTGATCTGAGACTGGGGGCATTTACTAGGAAACCTAATGAAACCCCTAGTCTTGACCCTTTTCTTCCTTGTTTATCTTTTTCATAACTTGCCACCGAATTATCTTCTTCCCCTTCCATCAAAGATTCAAATTTCATACCCCCTTTACATATTGATGGAGCATATCATGGATCTTCCCCAGCTTGCGAGACTACTCACAATGAGTATCTTTGTATAAGGAAATTCAATATCGGGTGGCTTGGCCCCAGCGTGGTGATCCATATGATACTAACATTGGCTCATGAGTTCATTGATTATGAAAAATATCCTTGGCCCGATCCTAGCCACAAGCTCTCTTTGCATAAAGTATCAAAATTTATAGTTCCTTGTACATAGGCATGTTGTGTGAGTGTGCTTTTTTTTGCATTTATCATATCTAAAAAAATACAAAAGTATTTTCCTTTTTTTATATTTCGTTATGTGTTTTGACCTTGGAATCTAGTTTACATGTGTTGATAGGATTCTAGGGATTTATTTTTTATGAAGATGACAACTTCCATCGAATTTGAGGTACGTGTTCCTAAAATAGCATATAGGGATAGGTTTTTCCCTATATTTCTCACCTTTCATTATTAACCACCCATACTGCTAGCATATGCCTTAGGTTCAAAATCACGAGGTTGCAACATTAGCCACTCCTTCTACACATCGTAAATATTTTGGTAGTGCCTACCCTTCATGGGCACCCTAGTTAGCACCTAGATTTCCATCTGGTGCCCATGGTGCATTTTCCCGTAGGCCCGGGAGCCCTCTTTCAACCCCGCCATGCTTGAATATTGAGCCTCATTTTCCTCTCTTCGTCTATATTCTAGCCATATCCTGTGGGGATTCCCAAAAAAAAATTATGTTGCTTCATGGTCGCATATGCATTTGTTGCTCGTATCATGCCTCCCATCATTTCATTATTGTTTGTCCATATCCCACTTACCGCTATGCAGTAGATTTTACCATACACCTCTTGGATTATTTGGCCTCCGCTTTGCATCTACCCACCCAGGGAGAGAACAATTGCTAAGAGTGGACCTCACTTTCCAGTACCATTTGCATTCTTCATTTCTTAGGTTGGTTCCACATGGTTGGAACATAGGAGCATTTTGTTAAGCCACTCATTCTCTCCCAATGAGTCTTCTTTAAGCTCTTTTCAGACTCTTTAAACATGAAAATATTGTCGAGTGAGATTTGTTTCTTTCACACTCGTTAAATGGTTTGAAATGACATTTATTCAGTGTAATTTTAACCCTTGTTTCAGATCATATTGACTACTTATGAAAAAGGAATACTCTAGTCCACCTGGGCTAGAAGAGTTGCCCCTTGTATTTTTTTATACTTTTTCAGGCTTGGGGGACTAAATTTATGAAAAATAACATCAATCTTACTTGGGTAAATATTTCATTCTCATTAAACCGTGAAGGAGACCAAACATACTTGTGTCATTCTTTTGTGCTCGCTAAACCATGAAGGAGGGGAAAAATAGAAAAATAAAAATAAAAAAAGAGTGGAGGTTTTTCACCATTGGTATATTCTCAACATGGCAGTGTTATTCGAGTCACCCTTGAACATGGCACATGTTTGAGTCGTCATCATTCAATTGGGTTTTATCTTTCCTAGGATCTGTCCCATTAATATGAGTTAGAGATACTCCTCCGACTGGTTATCACGGAGAGTGCTTCAATGCCTCCTGCGTTGTTGTACTATATTTATTCATCTCTTGTGTATTGATTCCAAGTCACCATAGTGTCATGCTATATATTCAAGGGAAGTTCCATCCTAATTTGGCCATCTTCTATTTTTTTGACTTTCGGAGTCGTCCATACCTATGATAGTTGTACTTTGTGATACTCACTCTTCACATCATCTCTCGGTGTATTTTTCATGTCAATTGATGAGGGATACATCAAGGCCCTCCTTCGATGGATCTATTCCTATCGACTTTAGATAATTATCTAGGAGAGGGTATAGAAACCAACTAGTACCTTGGAGCTTGCAGTCCTCAGTGGTAGGCCTCCTCGTGATCAACAATGGGTTTTCACCATTGACTCTCGATCGATTGATTCTACGAGTGTTTGACATCATATCATCTATTCACACTCACTATATTGAACTAGGTACCTTGGAGTCCATATTCATCATCAGTGGGTCCCCTCGCGTCTGTTAACGGTATACATCAATGACCGGTAATCATACGGTTTCTACCATGCTCGACATCAACTCATCTATTTGGATGATTTATATTTGTACCATCATGGTTTGGGAAAAATACCTTGGGTTGGGGACATATCCTTCTTTTACAACATCCCCTCCCAAGTTACGTTGGAGTATGTCACTTGTATATGAATACCCTGGTGTTCGCACCCAATTCGTCACCAGGTGAGAAAAACGAGGGTGCTTGCATGCCCTGTTGGGTCTATGCACAGCATGACAGCTGTGGAAAGAAAGGTTAGAGGAAACAAAACAAAATACAAGCTAGAATCAACTGAAAACAAATTAGAACTATGAAAAGAAACAACAAAACACCAAAAACAAAAGACAGATGTCACCAATGGCTTTGAGCTAGTCAATTGATGAAATCGGAGCACGCTGAAGGAAGAGACCAGTGGTTCCTTCTTCCCCCAATGGAAGGCTCTTTGAGGCTCTCACACAGTTTTCTTTCCTTACAATGAGAAGAACTGAGCATGGCAGTGAAAGAAATCTCAGTGATACAGCCGATGTTAAAAGGATGAGTCCTTAACCATCTGAACAGCATAACAGTGCTTGGAATTCCTTGCGAAAACAATGTATCTTCACGGCTTTTTATAGCAGATCTTCGGGCGATTATGTAACCTCTTCAAAGTGTGAACAGGGACCCTTTTAGGGCTTCCTTAGGTCATTAACCCGCCGACTCTGTGGATTTGACTTGGATTTGGAAGTCAAATCAGATTGGGAGCCGGTTCGTAGGCAGTTGAGAGGCCGACCTATTCAATAAATGCGTCGTTTTAGCAGGTGCGCGGGTTTTTATGATGACAGTCGCGCATCGAGCGCGCATGCGCGCATAACACGTTCTTGTCCTGCGCATGCGTGCGCACCAAACTGCTATAAAGCACCCTTCAATTTTTGGTTACTTTGTATAGTTTTTGACCCTTCTGGAATGCTGTGAAATTAATTCAGTGCCATGAATGACTTCATTGCTGTTTTGATGATGCAGAGTTCTTGTCGCCATGTGCAGATGAAATTTCAGTGATAACAGATGCCCCCTGACGGATGAGGTTAGGAGCATACGTATAGCCGAAATCCATCAATGTTTCTTCTACTGAGGATGTTGTTGTAATGGAAAGCAATAGTGGGACCGTTCGGAGCGATCTGTTGGAGAAAAAAGGAACCGGTATCTCGACCTTCTATGAGACGTGCAGAAAAAATATACAACTGTGTACAAACGAGGTGGGCATGCCCCATGCTCGTGTGATGTAAATCTGAAAAAAGATGACGGAAGTGTTGGTGTAGACAACTGCAGCACCCTCGGGGGTGGTAATGATAAAGTCAGAAGACAATTCTGCAAAGGAACATACTCTGAATAACAGGCAATGATCGTTGTAATAAGCAGCGACGATGATGTGGGCATTGATGGCCCTACCAAGTTCAGAGGTCTTCAACAAATGATAAAAATAACTGCAATAGTCACAAAGTAAGACCCACCATAACATGAGAGAGTGTTGGCGTCGAATGTTATGGGGGCCAACGACAGCAGGGAGAAATGGTGTTTCACCCTATGCCATCTGAGATCTCTCATTAGAATAGAGAATGAGAATCAAGATACTGTCGCCCTTCTGGAAAAGTGTGTTGATGTCGACAAAAGGGAAACGCGACTCCGAGAAGAAAAGGGCTCTGTGGAATCTACTGAGATGAGGAAGTGGCAGAGGTACATGGATGAAGTCAAGAAGTGGGAAGACTCAAGACTGCCCTTGGCTGGAGGATGTATGAGAGAAACAATGGCCGCAACCGTGTAACAAGGTTGAGTGTTAGGGGGATGACAAGACCGGTGATAAGTTGTGCCAGAGGCGGGACAAGGTGAACAAATTCAGAAGGTAGAGGTAACAGACCTGTGGAGTACTCTGAATATATGGACGATGTCGGCAAGGGTAAATGATAAGTACTACTCCAACCAAGGGTGACATGGGTTGCGTGTGGCCAAAAGAAAGAAAGTCGCCAACGGTGATGACAAAAGAAAATGTAATGACTGGAAACAAAGGCGTTTGTACAATAAATAATGAATAAAGAATAATTTTGGGGAGAAATGTACAAATACAGAAACGGGTGCC
>SNQJ01S0074812.1:37239-59042 GCA_010110895.2 Picea sitchensis | reverse complement strand
ATCCCTTTGTTTGAAATGATAAATCCAAGGAGACACCCCAAAGTAACAAAAATGTTATTTCCATGGATTCATCTGGATGCGATAATAACATCTCTAAAACACACAATGGAGGTGATCTAGATGGTTGACACTACGATGAGAATGAGCAGCAAGATCATCCAAATATGCTTCAACAATGTGTTTCATGTCATGGAAGGCAAAGGTCATGGCCTGCTGGAATGTCGCCCCAACATTTTTAAGACCAAAAGGCATTTCTTGGTATGAAAACATTCCCCAAGGACAAATAAATGTGGTTTTATGTTGATCCTAGAGTTTAATTTGGATTTTATTGTAGTCGGAAAATTCATTCATAAAGGATAAAATCTCGTTTCCCACACACTCATCAATAATTTGATTAATAAAATTTGTCGGGAATTTTTCCTTTGGACAAGACTTATTCAAATCCCTAAAATCCATTCATACACAGATGGTTATTTTCTTCTTGTCAACCAGAACAGGGTTTTAAACCCATTCCATAAGTGGAACCGAAAAGATGAAACCCGCTTTGAGGAGCTTCTCTACCTCGGCCTTTATTTCAATTGCCTTCGTAGGGTTAATCAGTCGCAATTTTTTTCTAACAAGATTAGCATTAGGATAAATATTTATTTCATGTTCAACATTTTAAGGATCTATCATTGGAATATCCTCATTCGACCAAGAGAAGATGTCACGAAACTCCTTAAACAAGGAAGTACAATAACGAATATCTTTAGGAAAAAAAATCTGCATCGATGAGCACATTTTCCGCGACCTTAGGATCATTTGATATGTTTATGGGCATCATTTCCAAAATATTTTCCATGTTACCTTCAGCGTAACCATCATTCCTTAATAAAGGGTTCATGGTTCTATCAACATTTCCATTCATGTGGACATGGAACTCTCCTCTTTTAATGCCATCCATCTCCTGAAGGAAATAAGATTGATGATGTAAACCATCCCAAGGCCTCTTTGGACCTATCATTTCCTCTATAATAGCCTCATCTGAGGGAAGTATTATCTAAAGACAATCAAGAGAATGAGAAGAGTTAACCACCCAAATAAGTGTCAGAAGATAATCAACCTCCTCTGTCTGAAGAGAAGTTGGATTTGAGTCTACACTGGCCCTTTGAATGGCCTGATAAGCAATATTGACTACAGATAGAGGATTTCCCACTCTTTCATGTTTGATCCATTCTACTAAATCAGATGGGGACGATAGAATCCAAGTATCCTTAAAGCACGTCATTCAAAAATGGTGCACTTAGGATATGGGAACCGATGAGCTCGAGCTACCCGGAGTGGAGAGAATGTACGATATTGGAACTGGGATATCAAAAGTTCCCATTAATGAAGAATGCATTCCAATGCCAATCCTTGCAATCACCATTTGGGAACCATCTATTAACATGACAGTAGATCCCAACCGCGTTGTTGGATCTGAATGGCTAAAATATAACTAGTTGATCATCATGATTTTTCCTTCATGAGGAAAACAAATAGCTTGGAAAATTGAAGATACGACAACGGTCATATAATAAGTCCAACTGCGACCTATAAAAAGGTTGTATTTGAGCAGAGAGTCAACTACTTCCACTTCAATGTACACAGTTTTTTCTCCCAACTGTATGGGGAAGGAGAAAAGTATCCCATGGTGACGAAAGGAATGACCACTGGACATGTTTAAAAGAGCAGGGAACAGAGTGATCTATGGAGAGTCGATAGATTTCCAACAAGTAAGTAACATCAAGCACATCTATGCTCCCTCATCGATCACCATCCTAAAAATCTTCTTTGTGGAATAGAGCACTTGAATTTGAAAATTCACGTGATAAGGGAGGTGATGTTTGATATTAGATGGGTCAAAAGTGAGGATCTATGAGCTATAATCATTTGTATCCCTTATAGCATAAATAAATGCACTATGTTGTGTTGGGAAGATTTGGAACCTCCAGAGAGCAAATTGCACACGATGATTGGTTCAAATATTCCACGATGGAATAATTTTGAGTGGCCCTAGCATTTGTATTATCTGACACCCTCTTGTACACACCCTTTAACATGTGAGGCATAACATCACTTGCAGAAGGCATCTCGATATGAAGAGGCCCCTGTAGCTCAGAGGGATCCTTACTCTGAGACCTGGACTCGGGTTTATCATAATTATGTGCTTGAGCATGCAAATAAGAATCAAAACTGATAATATAAACATTCGTTGTTGTTCTGTCAGGCGGAGGAGTACCTTGGTTACCCCCCTTTTAATCCTTACCCTTCTTCTTCCCGCCATGTTGTTGGGTACCTTTTGGTTTCCTCAATTGCAAACATTTAGGAGGGGGCAATCGAAGTCAAACACTGGATGCAAAATCTTGGATTGAAAGTTTTCTCATTTGATTTGAGACCAAAACTAAGGACGAGCCTTGAACAAAACTCACGATGTCATCGGCATGAGGTCCAAGACTGGGTTTGGCAAGGTCATAATTTAACCATTTCACATTTGGCATGATCTCATATAGGATCCAAAACTGAGAGTAAATAATATCTAGAAGCAATTCCTTGAAGATATCTTTCTCCTCTGTAGTTACTTCGGAATGTCTGAAGGAGGTTTGGTTGGGACCAGTGGCCAACTAGGATTGTGACACATGGTTTCAATCATAAACATTGAAAGATATGGAAAAATGAGAGTTTTCAGGAAGGGGAGCCTTGGTTGTTGCATAATATTCCAAATTTCAGAGAGGGGAGGGCAGGTTGGTTGGAATAAGGAAATGGAGAGCCTAAATTTTTACTAGCACCAAGTTCCCAGAAATAATTCACCTAAAATTCAGGGTTTTGACAAGAAGGTTGAAATCCCTAACCAGAAGGAGGTAATCTCCCTCCGAGATGGTTACCGAGATGAAAATATTGATTTCTAGCCGGTTACCCCTTTGTTGTAACAAATCCAAATGAGGGGTTCCACAATGATTGGAAAGGGTTTCCCCCTGGTGGAACCCCTGACAAGGAAAAGGGATTCCTCCCAAATCCACCAAATAATGTGAGGGGGTTGAATACAGATGAAGTGTCAAAATATTGAAACCCACCACTCAAGGAAGGAACTCATCCCATAGCAGGATTATGACCTGATGATGGAAAAAACATGCTCCCAAGCGAGGGGTTAAACAAAGATATGTGCCCCCCGCCCCATGTAATAGGTTGGAAAGGTGTCGAAGAAATCTTGACACCAACACTAGAAACTTGGGGAGTCTATTGATATCCATTCAACACGTTCTGCATGCCAAATGATGACATTCCAAACATAAATGCATTAGACACCAAAGGTAGCGACAAAGAGTCCACATTCAAAGGTTGAGTGGACCTCAAAATTAGCAGCACAGAGATATTGATGGACATGACTATTGTAGATTGAACTACGTTATTCATTTGGTTAGAGATATTAGGAGGAAGGATTCCTCCACATACAATTTTCAACGTGGGGATTGCAGGGACCCCCGACCCTGACACTTCTGAAATGCCTTCCATGATGTCCCACTAAGGAGGGTGACTATCCACATAGTCCAACCTGGGAGACAGAATTCGTCAAATAACTGGACTATCACGTTCAATTAATGGAGGGTTAAATAGATGAACGAAACCTTTGGCTTCGAGGTCCAATATATGAGTAACCTCCAGTGCAGAAGAGTTTGTCTCTACGTCCTCGATTTCTACAAAGTCAACTAGACTAATTGGTTCAAAAGTTTCAATTGGATCGAGTCCATGCCTCTTAGGAGGAGGTGGATAATTTATAGGAACTTCTACAGGAGGAATACCTTGAACTCTATGTGATTGACGCGACGGTTGATCAGCCACTTTAAATCAAATATTCAAGTCACTGGCCAACACACCCACCTAAGTCATCTATGCATAGAGATCCCACCACTAAAAAGAAAAATCCCTAAAACATACAAACCAAGAAAACAACTATGTCGATATCCGAACTCAGGTGGATTAGGTCCTAAGATCAAAATAACAATAAATTGAGGTAAGGACCTTCCGTACAAAGGAACGGGTTTATTATGTCTCGTGAATCGTCAAACGAAGGAGTGAGAAATAGTTACCTTGGCCTCCACTAACCAGCCTTATCCGATGCAAGTACCAAAACTCCGTGGGGCACCCTCTAGTAGTACTAAAAAGTGATACGAAGTCTGTCTCATGCACCACTAGAAACCCCCCATAGTCACCTATGTGATACCTAGGAAGAGAAACTAGGGATAGCGACTTGTAGTCAACATATGGGGGTATGGTCGACAATTGAGATCAAAAGTATGGGCAGGGTAGCAAAGCTCGAAGCTTCAAATGCATCACCTCTCACAAAGGTAAGGGCACTTGTGAAACCCCCAAATATGATCTTTCCACTACGCTTAGTTAATCTTTGGAGGGGTTATCTCCTCGGCTCTCCTTCACGCGGCCTCATGTTTGAATCATGTGTTAGAGGAGATTCACAGCTATACTTATACAAAAAATTGTATATGACTCTCCCTATTACAAACTCCTATGTTTTCTTTGGGTTGGCCCTGGAGAATTTACTCTCCACCCTAATCCAAGGCCCTAGCATAAGCTATTAGTGAACCCTATAAAAAGGTTACTAGTTAATTTTAGTTATGGGTGTTCATTTTAATGGTTATTTCTTAAGTCAAAAAGGAATGGATGTGAAACTTAGTGATGTGTATTGACACTTGCAAAAACAAAAACAGTTACACTTTAAGAATAATTTTGATATGAAACATGCTAAGTTCTTCAAAAGAAAGAGGTGTAATATCTAGATATGAATGCACGTATTCAAAGAAACATTTTCTTTTCAATGAAATGAAAATGAAAATATTTCACTTTTCATGCAATGCATGATTTGATTGAAATATTCAACAGCTTATGCAATGTACTAAGTTAATGAAAAATGAAACTTTTTTTATTTTCACTTCATATGATAAAGATGCACCCTAGAAACTAACCCTAAATGCAAATTGAAATCTTTTTGCTTTTTAGAAAGTACAAGAGCGGATTCTAAAAGAAAAAATGCATACAATGAAATTTTATTTTTTAAATACAGATGCAAAGGGTAAGGAAGAAAGTTCACAGGCACACACTCTTACACTTTCATTTAAGTAAATCAAGAAAACAAGAAGGTAGAAAGAAAGAAATACCGCAAATAGATGACCAGACACCCTATAAAAGACTGTAAGAATAGGCCAGAATGTAGTATACACTTGACAAATCTTCTAAAGCCCTAAAACCATCAAAATCCAACACAACCTTGACAAAACAAGAAATTTGAAAAATCTTTTTGGACTTTTCTTATAATCTTGAAACAAAAGAAACAATTTTTGAAACCACAAAACAACTCTAAAGACTAACCTGGTCCAAAAAGACCCTATAGTATCACAACCCTAACTTCTAGTGATCTAAAAAGAGCACAAAGACTCAAACCGAGAACATATATGTGACCATCTAAGCAACAAGTAGAGTATGCACGTGACTGTGTTCAAGGAAAGTCATGTATATACACTACTATACTAGAAGAAAAGCACATACACCTAGTAAAAACCTCTCAAAATTGAGAGAGAAGGCTCTAAAAGACTCATGAAGGATTGCAAATTTTTAGAGAATGCTAAATAAAGGTCTAAGACATAGAAAAAGATTCAAAATAAATGCAAAGCACAAGTACCCCTAATGACCCAAAAAAGGAGTATCCCCAATGGACTCGCCAATTCTATTACAGAAAACAATGTCCTATGGCTATGGGTCAGGGCCACAACAGAGCGATACCCTAAAATACCACTCTCAAACTCAAATCAAGTAGTCAACCAAGAATAACTACTTCACAATAACTAAATTTCAAGAGAAAGAGAAGAGAACAAACTTGGATTCTAGCGTTTGATGTCAAACCCGCGTTAAGGATTTCTCTCCAGCACTCTTCCACAACGATCCTTTGAAATCTCTTGCAAACAAAGAGACAGGAAATTGAAAATAGGTAGTTATCTCATAAGTAACTAAACATGATCATCTCAATTTACATAATACATTCAAATCAAGATATAGATAATTTGTCAAAAACATGAATCAATAAATGAAACTAGATGAGAACGAGAGATATTTTATTATGAACAACATAAAAGGATACTACAACCTATAACCGCTTTGGCATGATCTTGGAAATGGGATCCAAGTTCCTCCACCCAAGGCTAGAGATGATAAACAATACCTCCAATACTTTATGCTCAAACAATTCCAAGGAAGGTAAAGGCTTTCTTCCTGAAAAGATAGGGAGAATACAACTATTAAAAACAATGGTTTTCACATGGGAAGGACAATCTCTGATGCAAAGGGAAAAGGGGACTTGCGGGATTATAATGAAAATTTCATCATTGTTATACCTTAATCTCTACCCTATAGGTCATAGAAGAAGCCACTAGTATATATAAGCCTTAATGAAAATTTTTCCTTTAGGTTTGACCCTTTCCAGACCAGTTTCTGAGTGCCTCGCATGACACCTAGCATGAAACAAGTGAGCCCTCGCTAGACAATAGTGGATCAACAAGTGAGGCATTTTCAAACTTCTAGAAAAGAGGAGTTACGAGGCGAGGGGTGACACATGAGTTGGATATTAGTGGTAATATCCTAGTAACTAACATCATTCGAGTTTCTAGTGTCCTATAGAAGATCTAGAAGCCTCTCCAGATCCTCCTCCAAGAGATATATAACAAAGGAAAGCATTGGACAGCAGGAAAGAATTCAATAGCAAGGTTATGCTACTAAACTACAAAACTATCTAGCCAAAAGTCATTGGATCCTAGCATGACGAAGGAGTTGTAAGGAAGATAAAGAAGGAAGGATATTGAAGGAGCCTGTATCAACAATCAAGGTATGCAATTGTGATGTAAGTTTCCATTTACATTAATAGATCTTGTGGTTTTCTCCTATAATTGTTTGCAGTTGAATAGAAAATGTTGGATCTGATTCATATTGTTATAGAACTTATTGAAATCTAATTAGATCTAGAATCATAATCCTAAATTGGAAAGTAGAGAGGTTCTTGTGTGTCTTTTGTATATAGGGAGCAGGTTGTCAAGCTTGGAGCTAGAACTCGAGGACTACAACAACCAGGAGATATGAAGGACCACCTCTTGAAAGGTATGCATATATTCTCCTTTTTATAGGATTGCATGGAATCTATATCTTTGAATATATATCTATGAAACCCCTTAGAAGTATACCCCCTCCTATCTAGGATATCTAGGCTTATCCTAGGGAGATCCTATTGATCCTTGCATGTTACACCACTTTTGTCTCGTGAGGCCCCCTCGCAGGTTGACAAGCTTGTGTCCTGCGAGGCATGCAAAATCAGTGCAAGTCCCCCCAATGATCCTTGCAGGTCACTAGAGGGAAAATGAGTGAGGATCCTCACCCATCCAGTGAAGGCAACCCACGAGGACCCTTGTAGGGTCCACAAAAAAGGGCCTGTAGGGTCCAAAAAAGGTTCATTTTTTGTGAAAATGTTCATGGGTTTTTTGTTGTGAATCCTACGGTCCCTATTCTTGGGGAAGAGAACCTTTATAAATTGATTTTTCATGGTATTTTTCATCATTATTTTCATGAAATAAAAAACAAAATGAAAAATTGCTTTTTGTGATCATCCCTTGTGAGGCATTTTAGAACCTTTTTTCATAATTGCATTTGTGAACTTTGGGGTCTGAAATTGTATTTTTGGGTGATTGATCATTGCATTTGGTTTAGTTTCCTTTTGCAATTTGGTTTTACATTGTTAAGATCCCTTCCTTGTGATTTTTTGGTTGAGATCCCGTGTAGGCATTAGAGTGTGTCAGGGGGCATCACTACCAATTTCACCCTACCCTTTGCTTGTTGTTTTGTTTTGTTCTTCTTTGCATTAGTATTTCTTGTTAAGGTCAAGATTTTCCTATATTGCAAATTGGAAAAAAATTAAAAAGTTTCAAAAAAATATATATATATCTTCCATGTTTAATCCACTTTTGAAGCATTAGTGTTATGAGTGTGACGAAATTGTTTGTTGATCTTGGATATTTTATGTCTAATTGGTTTGTTTGAGGATTTATTTGAGTATTGAAAAGAAAAGGAAAAATATATATCCCTCACGTAGCTAGCTTTCATCAAATTGAAATATTTATCATTTGCATATTTCCATTGCTTGGTTGGGTCAAGAATCCTCACATCATACAAAGTTTCATCCATTACTCGGACCTAAGCAACAACCATTAAAAAGAAGCGCTTAATTTAAAATCTATTAAACATTTTCTTTGATAGAAAAACAACATTAAATAGTTTTAAGGCCTTGGATTAGGATTGGAGAGTAAACTCTCCAAGGCCATTAAACTCAACCTAGAAGTCATTAAAGAGTTTATAAATCCATTCTCTTAATCGATGTGTTGGAAATCTCATCTAACATAGGATTCAAGAACGAGGTCGCATTGGGGAAAGTAGGGAGATTACCCCTTTCTTATTTTTTTGGTTTTTGTAGTATCGCTTCGATCATTACGCATATGAGGGTTTTGTTCGTTCACACCTTCAGAGCTTCAGGCTTAGCTACCCTGCTCTTACTTCTGATCAAACTTACAATTGTTTTCCCAACCATTGATTGTTAGGTGGTAACCTTAGTGGATTTTCCTAGGGATCCACATAGGTGACTATAGGTGGGATGTGCCTGTAGTAACTGGGGTAGACATTCGTTCATAGTCCTAGTTCCCTTGGAGGGTGTCTGCATTAATAAAGGGTGCTTTCACCAGTCAGGGTTGTTTCATGTTGATAATCGTAGCTTCTACTCACACCTTCGCTAATCAATCTTGTGGGGACTTCATCTCCCCCACCAGGTTGGTTTTCCGAAGGCCCCTGATCTAATTGGTTTGCTTTTTTTTGCCTAGATTTGATTAGGGATGTTCTCTTTGAGTCTAAGTCTAGGTCAGACATAATTTAATTGTTCTTTATTACCTACATAGACTTTTCACCGTGGTTGAACTATCGTGATAGTCCTGTCGATTACAAGGAATAGAGCCTATTACAGAGGTGGAACCACCTCTGAAGCGATGCCATATCCATGATGAAGATTTTGAAGGGTCATATTTTTGGTTTGATGAAGCCAGTTTAGTTGAGGTAGAAGTGGTTGACGAATGTCCTCAACCCACCTTTAACTGAACCAGACACCCATTTACTGGTCCAAGTGATGGAAATTTTTGGTGAGCCTTTTTTCGTTATTCAGTCATTCTCCTACCATGTCTAGACCTAGTGCTTCGTCCAATGCAGTTGATTCTGTAATTTCATCCTCAATTGGGATTGGGGGAAACTCATCTAGGGGAATCTCATTCATTTCCTCATTTCCACCCCTTAGCTCCATTGGACCTTCACCATCCATACCTTTTGTTTTTTATTCCTCCATGTGGGGGACATCATTTGTATCATTGTTGGTTACTTATTTATTTCTCTGAGTTTATATATTTATCTTGAATGACCCAGGGTTGATGTCTATTCGGGTTCCAACAAAGCCTCTAAAACTATCATCCCTCATGGTAAACCAGAAGGCAACGCGGCGCACAGAGTGCACCACGCAGTCTCACCGGAGATAGTCTTAACGGGTGGCTATAATACTCATGCGTTTGCAGCCCAGGATTGAGTGGAGATCTATGAAATGTATGCTGAGGGTTCTATTTATACTTATTCACACATTAAATTGTCATTTGTGACTATGCATGAAATATAACCAACTCATTCATTCATCATATTAACAACTACTGAAACAATAAATAAACACATGCATTCAATCACATAATACAGGTTTTATCATGGTTCACCCCCTCCTAGGCTACTTCGACAAAGATATGGCTTCTCAACTCTTTTATTATGGCAGTTCCAAAACTACATCACCATGCGCCTTACAACTCTTCTCAGTCGGGTCGAGATCTTATTATGAGGCAGACTAGATTGCACCAGGCTCCTCAGCCTGTGATATAACCCTCAAGATATACCCTCCTTACTCCTCTCCAGCTCAATAGCTTAAAAAATTAGGTCATGTAGCAAAATATTACAACTCATCATCCTCTCCTTCATCATTTCTCTCTCTAATTGTACTCAACATCCTTCTTCTATCAGACCAAGGTATCTATATTTATACATTTTTGGCTCACCATCCATTACAATGTATTGCAAAAACTCTAACTCTGTCATCATTAGGTCTTCCATGCATGCGTGCATGCTACTCCTTCTTTCGGTTGTTGCTTCCCTTGTGCATGATTTTTTTCCCAAAATATCCTTTCTTTCCGCTTTGGACTGCTTCCAACAGGCCCCCAACACTGACATGTGGCTCATCCCAAGCCACCTAACTTTTGTGTGCCTCATCGATATCCCTGGTGATCACCTGGAAATTTTCTCCGATATTTTTTGCTTGCGTCTGAGCCTGCGCGGTCTTCTCCTTGAGTGCATCTACTATCTGCACTGCAATCTCATCATTGATCAACCCTGTGCACTCTGCCTGGGTCTATTCCATATATGTTTTGGCTTCCTCTTCCTGTGCAATGGCTTCTATTACTCGCTCTTGAAGTGGTTCCATTTGATCATGGCGCTCCTTTTTCTGCATATGCGCAGTGGTGAGTTGTCCCTATAGTTTCTTCATATCCTACTCCCCTTTGACGCACTCTATGATAGACATTGTCTTCTGCCTCTGCTTTAGGTATTGGATAGTTGCGCCAATCCTTTCTTCTTCTATGTCCCACTGTTGGACCTGTTGATCCTCTTCCATCTTTGTCCAGAGTTGTGTTGCTTTGTCGAACAAATCGGCTACTACACTAACCTGTCACTCTATCTCATGTAGTTTCTCTATTGGCTCCTGCTTCCTTTGCTTCCTTACCTCCGATGGAGTGGTAGGTGTGAGTTTCTCACAGATATTCTCGATCTCCTGCTGATATTGATCGAGTGCCTACGCAATCTGATCAATCTTCTCAGTTGTTGTGAGTCTGATCCTCTCCGCGATCTTTGGAATCTTCTCGTAATCTTTGGCCATTTTTGTTCCAATCTGTTCATGTGTTCCCTCTCTTCTTCAGTCTTGAGCTTGGCCTGCTCATATATCAATTCCAGTGCATCTCATTTATCCTTTACCTGTTGTAACTATGTGATTTGAAATGGGTTCCAATCTAACTATCGGATCCGGTTCATTGTGTGGTTATCCCTCAGCCTTAATATCCACTCCTGCAATAAGCGTGGAAAATCACAGAAAAAAGACTTCATGTAAATCAGTAAACACATATTTCTCAAGATATTTGTGTGGTATTACTCTAGGGTTTCTGTTATATTTCTATGCAAACTCCAACTCTTTTGTCTTTAGCCAGATTTTGATCACTTCCTTTGTGGGATTCCATGGTCTCAACATCCCCTTCTAACAATTCATTCTTTTCTCCTTCTCCTCGTTTGCTTCAGTATTCTCTCGGYCGGSCTCTCGYAGATCTTACARGCCTTCAAAAAATCCCATATACTCAATCCTCTACTKTTCTAATCTCGACAACGAAACCATTTGTTGGTTACTTATTTATTTCTTTGAGCTTATATATTTATCTTGAATGACCCAGGGTTCATGTCTGTTCAGGTTCTAACAAAGCCTCTAAAACTATCGGCCCTCCTGGTAAACTAKAAGGAAACGCGGTGCACAGAGTTCACCCCGYAGTCTCACCCAAGATAGTMTTAATGGGTGGATGCAATACTCATGCGTTTGTAGCCCAGGATTGAGTGGAGATCTGTGAAGTGTATGATGAGGGTTCTATTTCTACTTATTCACACATTAAACTGTCATTTGTGATTATGCATGAAATATAACCAACTTATTCGTTCATCATATTAAAAACTATTGAAACAATAAAGAAACACATGCATTCGATCACATAACATAGGTTTTACCGTGGTTCACCCCCTCCTGGGATACGTCCAAAAAGATCTGTCTTATCGGCTCTTTTATTATGGTTGTTCCAAAACTATGGTGCCTTGCGCCTTACAACTCTTCTCAGTCGGGATGAGATCTTATAATGAGGTGGACTAGATCACACCAGGCTCCTTAGCCTATTATCTAACCCTCAATATCTACCCTCCTTACTCCTCTCCAACTCAACATCTTACAAAATTAGGTCATCTAGCAAATTATTACAACTCATCATCCTCTCCTTCATCACTTCTCTCTCTAATTATACTCAACCTCCTTCTTCTATGAGACCTAGGTATCTATATTTATACGTTTTTGGCTCACCATCCATTACAATGTATTGAAAAAACCCTAACCTTACCATTGTGAGGTCTTCCATTCATGCGTGCATGTTTCTCCTTCTTCCAGTTGTTGCTTCCCTTGTGCATGCTTTCTTTCCCAAAATAGCCTTTCTTCCTTCTTTGGTCTGCCTCCAACAACCATCAACTCCATCTGTTAGTATACATAGCATGGAGACGCTCTTCCCTTCTACTTCCATTCCCACTTCTGGATTCTTTTCTAGTGGGGGGGTGAACTTTGGTTTCAGCATGGGAAGTGCATCCCATTCCACTTTCACCAATCCAATGAGCGGGTTGGTTTTATCACAGGTATGTATATCTTTTGGATGAAGTACCCCTAGTGGTGTTGGGGTTGTTCCTAATCAACCTGGGGGGAAGTAGTACTTCTGGAGGTTTTCCTTTTCCATGGTTTATCACACCTTTCCCTAGGGGAACATCCCTAAGGGGAAATTAGAGTCTTCCCTTTGTCCATACATCTAGTCCTAGAGGTTTCTTCCCTGAGATTAGCACTGGGAACCCTTTTCTTGGAGGGTCCATTTCCCCCCCTGAAGAAATCCCCTTGGGATCATTTTTGGTGGCGGGAGTAGTCATGTTCTTGCGAGTGCCACCATCCCTAGGGGAACTTACACTCCAACCATTTCTCAACCTTCCAGCAACACCAATATAGGGGGACCGCAAGGTCCATCTGGGACAACAGAGACTTCACCTCCCTCCTAGTCCTCATTCTCATTGTTACCATTTCTTGCAATGCTTAACTTACCATATTTGTCATAGTTGACGAATGAACCTATTTCCCATGACCCCTTATGGTCAACGATGTCATCAAAACTCCCATCATACATTTTGAATTTTTATGGTAAGCCAGAAGAAGACCCCTCCACACACATCATGACATACTATTTGTGGTGCTCGTCCAATTATTTAATGTATGACAGTGTGAATTGCATCTTTTGCAGAGATCCCTAATTGGATTCGCTACCAAATGGCATATTGAACTGAAAGGAGGTTCTTTTAGAAGCTTCAATGACTTGGAAATGGAATTTTTAACCCATTACCAATTGCGTATTCGGTATGATATAGAAACATAGCTCTTGACTTCTCTGCATCAAAACAATGCCACCCATATTTCTGATCATATACATGAGTGTCATCGAAGGATTAGAATGATTAAGACTCATATTTTGGACAAGCTCCTAATGGAGTGCTTCACCAAGTCCCTCTTACCACCCATTTCCCGGGGTGTAGCTATGGTCGGGGCGACCACTTAGGAGAAAGATATTTTTTGTTCCCAACATCTAGATTTTATTTACTCTCAGTCGGGTACCTTGTATGATATCATTCCAAATTCTCCTCACCCATAAACTGATCCTCGTCAACCTCACCCAGGACCCCACGTCGATGGTGTGGTCGGTTCTATCTCCCATGCACCTTTCAACTAGCCAGTTGATCAACTAGGACAATTGTCTATTCAATCACAATCGTCAGCTACCGGCACTAGTGCTCAAACTGTTGTGGTCCCTAATCAAATATCTGAGGTGAATTCAGTGCAATCCATGCAATCGAAGATTCCTCATCAACCTGGCAGCAAGAAAAAGAGAAACAAGAAGAAAAATATCGCTAATGAGCAAGGGATTACCACTACCCAAACTTCCCAGGAAGGAGGCACTAAAGAAAAGAGGAAGAGTCATTTTCCTTACATGATTTTTGGAGATGACCACCCTACCCACCAGTTCCCACAAAAGGATGAGGTCCACACATTCCTAGAACAACAACGGACTCCTCAGCATCTTGTCATCTTAACTCATCCTTTCCCCTCTCAACCTCAAAACATGGTTGCTTCAAATCCTACCCCTCCAATTGGGGGCATTGTAGTTACTCCTCACCATGAGGGGTCTCCATCGAATGCTCCTATTTATATGTGTGACCACATGGTCAAATCATAGACACAAGAAAAAAACTACAACATTCATGAGCCTTCCAATGCTTCCTCTGAAGCGGAATCTTCATCTAAACTTAGTGGCCCTCTCTAGATAAATAATTCATTTCTTGATGCATTGCTTCACCCCCTAAAGGGAATTATTTGGTGTATGACACATAACCCCAACATGCGAGCTACCCAAAACTACACTATTGTGGAATATTTAGCCGAGGCACCTTATGCCATGTCAGTGCTTGAAGTTTTCAAAATCTGCCCCACGTAGCGAAAAGCCTTGCTATCGACCATAGGTGGGGTTGATCCCTTGAAGTCGAGATTAAATACCTTTGAAACTACCCAAGTTAATCATCGACTCTCCCATCAGCTTGATTTTGAAATCATAGTGAGAACGTTAGGGAGAAACATCTACCATACAGTGGTGGATGAAGGAGCCTTGACTTGCATCATGTCGATTTCTTGTTGGAAATCCCTTCACTCTCCCAATATTGATACTTCTACTACACTTTTAAAATCCTTCTATGGATATATCTTCTAACCATATGAAATTATCACCATTGATTTATGTGGTAATACTATCTCCGTCACTGTGGAGGTCATCGATGCACCACTTGAGTACAATCTATTAATCGAGTGTACTTGGTTCTATGAGATGATTGTAGTTGTCTCATCGATATTTATAGTCCTACGCTGCCCTCACCAAGGGAAAATCGTTATCATGGATCAGCGTGTGTTTTGTACCCAAGAACTTGGATCCAATGCGGTGTCTAATGTACCCTTTATTGGTGATACCACTCAATCTTCTCTGAATGTTGGTGTGGGGATGTTCAAATATCCTTCGCTTATGGGTATATTTCCCCTTCCCCCACCATCTCCCACTACAACCATTTCTACTATTAATATGATTCCTTTAGTTACCAATGGATCCCTTAGGTCTATTGATCCTTGGGTGGTACCTCGTTCCGAGGATGTTGAATCATATGGAGAAACCATGCCACTCATAGTGATTGATGTCATTGATTAGGAAATCCCATAAGCATCTGATGATGATATTCAACACCTCTATCCTCATATGGAGTGTGATCAACCTACTCCACCCGAACAGGTTATTGACTCTCTAAGTTTAGATGACATCCTATATTTTGAGTTTCCTTTAGAAGAGGCCATCCTAGAAGTCATGGCTTCCATCGATAAGCCTAGGGAAGGTGAGAATCATCGAGAATCCATCCTCCCTTTTTTGGAACTGATGAGATTTGACATGATAGGTCTTGATCCGAGACTGGGGGCATTTACTAGGAAATCTAATGAAACCCCTAGTCTTGACCCTTTTCTTCCTTGGTTATCTTTTTCATAACTTGCCACTGAAATATCTTCTTCCCCTTCCAACGAAGATTCAAATTTCATACCCCCTTTACATATTGATGGAGCATATCATGGATCTTCCCCAGCTTGCGAGACTACTCACAATGAGTATCTTTGTATAAGGAAATTCAATCTCGGGTGGCATGGCCCCAGCGTGGTGAGCCATATGATGCTAACATTGGCTCATGAGTTCATTGATTATGAAAAATATCCTTGGCCCGATCCTAGCCACGGGCTCTCTTTGCATAAAGTATCAAAATGTATAGTTCCTTGTACATAGGCATGTTGTGTGAGTGTGCTTTTTTTTGCATTTATCATATCTAAAAAAATACAAAAATATTTTCCTTTTTTTATATTTCGTTATGTGTTTTGACCTTGGAATCTAGTTTACATGTGTTGACAGGATTCTAGGGATTTATTTTTTATGAAGATGACAACTTCCATCGAATTTGAGGTATGTGTTCCTAAACTAGCATATAGGGATAGGTTTTTCCCTATATTTCTCACCTTTCATTATTAACCACCCATACTGCTAGCATATGCCTTAGGTTCAAACTCACAAGGTTGCAACATTAGCCACTCCTTCTACACATCGTAAATATTTTGGTAGTGCCTACCCTTCATGGGCACCCTAGTTAGCACCTAGATTTCCATCTGGTGCCCATGGTGCATTTTCCCGTAGGCCTGGGAGCCCTCTTTCAACCCCGCCATGCTTGAATATTGAGCCTCATTTTCCTCTATTCGTCTATATTCTAGCCATATCCTGTGGGGGTTCCCAAAAAAAAATTATGTTGCTTCATGGTCACATATGCATTTGTTGCTCATATCATGCCTCCCATCATTTCACTGTTGTTTGTCCATATCCCACTTACCGCTATGCAATAGATTTGACCATACACCTCTTGGATTATTTGGCCTCCGCTTTGCATCTACCCACCCAGGGAGAGAACAATTGCTAAGAGTGGACCTCACTTTCCAGTACCATTTGCATTCTTCATTTCTTAGGTTGGTTCCACATGGTTGAAACATAGGAGCATTTTGTTAAGCCACTCATTCTCTCCCAATGAGTCTTCTTTAAGCTCTTTTCATACTCTTTAAACATGAAAATATTGTCGAGTGAGATTTGTTTCTTTCACACTCGTTAAATGGTTTGAAATGACGTTTATTCAGTGTAATTTTAACCCTTGTTTCAGATCAGATGGACTACTTATGAAAAAGGAATACTCTAGTCCACCTAGGCTAGAAGAGTTGTCCCTTGTATTTTTTTATACTTTTTCAGGCTTGGGGGACTAAATTTATGAAAAATAATATCAATATTACTTGGGTAAATATTTCATTCTCATTAAACTGTGAAGGAGACCAAACATACTTGTGTCATTCTTTTGTGCTCGCTAAACCATGAAGGAGGGGAAAAATAGAAAAATAAAAATAAAAAAAAGAGTGGAGGTTTTTCACCATTGGTATATTCTCAACATGGAAGTGTTATTCGAGTCACCCTTGAACATGGCACATGTTTGAGTCCTCATCATTCAATTGGGTTTTATCTTTCCTAGGATCTGTCCCATTAATATGAGTTAGAGATACTCCTCTAGCTGGTTATCACGGAGAGTGCTTCAATGCCTCCTGCGTTGTTGTACTATATGCATTCATCTCTTGTGTATTGATTCCAAGTCACCATAGTGTCATGCTATATATTCAAGGGAAGTTCCATCCTAATTTGTCCATCTGCTATTTTGTTGACTTTCAGAGTCGTCCATACCTATGATAGTTGTACTTTGTGATACTCACTCTTCACATCATCTCTCGGTGTATTTTTCATGTCAATTGATGAGGGATACATCAAGGCCCTCCTTCGATGGATCTATTCCTATCGACTTTAGATCATTATCTAGGAGAGGGATATAGAAACCAACTAGTACCTTGGAGATTGCAGTCCTCAGTGGCAGGCCTCCTCATGATCAACAATGGGTTTTCACCATTGACTCTCGATCGATTGATTCTACGAGTGTTTGACATCATATCATCTATTCACACTCACTATATTGAACTAGGTACCTTGGATTCCATATTCATCATCAGTGGGTCCCTCACGTCTGTTAACGGTATACATCAATGATCGATAATCATATAGTTTATACCATGCTCGACATCAACTCATCTATTTGGATGATTTATATTTGTACCATCATGGTTTGGGACAAATACCTTGGGTTGGGGACATATCCTTCTTTTACAACATCCCCTCCCAAGTTACATTGGAGTATGTCACTTGTATATGAATACCTTGGGGTAACTCTCCTCAATGATATTTTTCTTCCTGAAATCTATATGTTTTATCATAGATCCACATTGTATCTTTTGGTGGCTATGATTATGTTCTTGACATAGATCCACATCATATCTAATGGTGGCTATGATTGAGTCATGACATAGATCCACACTGTATTGTCTCTTGGCTATGGTCTTATTGATGACATGGATTCACTATGTATTCTTTCATGGCCATGGTCTACCATTTCATTTCATGGATCAGTAGTGTATTGTTTGGTATCCATACTCATTCTGAGTCTAAGTATGTCTACCTAGTGGATTGGTCTATATATACTCATCCTTGGATTTTGATTGCAGGTCTTCTTTGGTCTACTGAACCTCCTTTTCTCTCTCCTTGTGTTGCCTTAGATGCACATTATTGTAATTTATTTCAGCCATCCACTCCTTTCTTGACCTCACACATTAAGGGGGATCTGTTATATCCTTAATCTCCACCCTACAGGTCAGAGAGGAAGCCACTAGTGGAAAGAAACCTTAATGCAACTTTTTCCTAAGGTTTGAACATTTCTAGAGCATTTTTGGAGGGGCTCGCATGACACCTAGCATGCAACAAGCAAGGCCTCGCTAGACAATAGTATCTCAACAAGCGAATCAATGTCAAACATCTAGAAAAGAGGAGTTATGAGGTGAGGGGCGAGAGATGAGTTGGATATTAGTGGTAATATCCTAGGAATTGACATCATTCGAGTTTATAGTGGCCTATAGAAGATATAGAAGCCTCTCCCAACCCTCCTCCAAGAGATATATAACAAAGGAAAGCCTTGGACAACATGAAAGAATTCAATAACAAGGTTATGTTGCTAAACTACAAAACTATCCGGCCAAAAGTCATTGGAGCCTCACATGACCAAGGAGTTGTAAGGAAGAGCAAGGAGCAAGGATATTGAAGGATCCTACATCAACAATCAAGGTATGCAACTGTGATGTAAGTTTCCATTTACATTAATTGATCTTGTGGTTTTCTCCTATAATTGTTTGTAGTTGAATAGAAAATGTTGGATCTGATTCATATTGTTATAGATCTTATTGAAATTTGGTTAGATCTAATATCCTAATCCTAAATTGGAAAGTAGAGAGCTTCTTGTGTGCCTTTTGTATACAGGGAGCAGGTTTTCAAGATTGGAGTTGGAACTCTAGGACTATACCAACCAAGAGATATGAAGGACCACCTCTTGAAAGGTATGTGGATCTTCTCATTTCTATAGGATTGCAAGGAATCTATATATATGAATCTAGATCTAGGAAACCCCTTAGAAGTCTACCCCCTCATGTCTAGGATAACTAGGATTATGCTAGGGAGATCTCACTGATCCACTCAATGAGATCCATGTGAGCATTTTTCCCATAACAAGCATAAGGATGCATTTCTCTATTATGTTTGTCCTCCACCCCAAGGATCCAATTTATACTCCTTTTTTATAGTTGGAATAGTTATGGATGGGCTATAGGAGGTCAAGAACTTGAGGAACCCATCATCTCCACTCGAAATGTCAGGATTTATTATTTTTTTGATCCAAATTAACATGTACATGGGTTTCTAATTAGCAAGGGTTGTATGTATGCAAGATGCTTGAAGGAAAGTTGCGCACATCAAGGAATATGGGGTTTTTTTAAGTATTTTTAGGGAGGAAAAAGGGGGATTTTGGTCTTGTAAGCAGGAAAAGTGATGTAGATGAGGCTAATGAGTCATCATAATCATATGTGGTGTCAAATTATGCTATAACACTTATATGTTGGAACTTGGCTTCACAAGGAGCAAAGAAGTTCATTGTCTGTGTTTCAAATTAATTAGTGATCATCTTATTTATTTGGTCTTGTATGTGGATGATATGTTGTTGATAGGAAACAACAAGGAGATTATCCAGGATGTGAAAACCTAGTTGTCCTCTAAATTTGACATGAAGGATCTTGGTGCTACAAATTTAATTTTGGGTATGGAAATTAAAAGAGATAAAGCAAACCGGAAACTCTGGTTAAATCAGAGGAACTACGTCCAGACAATATTGGACAGGTTTATTATGTAGTAATGTAAACCCGTCAAGGTTCATATTCCTATAGGTGTGAATTTATATGTGGATCAGTGTCCCAAGACACGGGAAGAGGAATAGGACATGCCACGTGTTCCATATGTGAGTGTGGTTGGCAGTTTGATGTACGTAATGGTTTCTACTAGACCAGACATTTCACATGCAGTGGGAGTTTTGAGCAGGTGTATGTAAAAACTAGAGAAGGAGCATTGGACAATAGTAAACAAGGTTTTCAGGTATTTTCATGCCACTACCAATTATGGAGTGTGCTACCAAGGAAGACCAATATTGGACAAAGTGTTGGACATACATGGATTTGTGGATGCAGATTGGGATAGAGATTTGGATCATAGAATATCTACAAGAAGGTATGTGTTTAACCTATTTGGAGGAGTAATCAATTGGATGAGAAAAAGACAGTCTGTAGTGGCACTCTCAACTACAGAAGTTTAATACATGGCATCCACTCATGCAAGCAAGGAAGAATTTGTTGATATTATAGTAGCTGCGGGAGGTATTTACCTCCACGTGTAAACCTGACGAGAATAGAATATTTCGGGAAGCAAGAAGAAACCCTAATTAGTTGTCTAATAACCCTAGAAGACAAGTCATATCAAGAGGATAACTTGTATTAGGTTATTAGCCTCCAAGAGAAGAAGTTGGATAAAGGAAATATTATATACTAAGTAAATAGCCACACAGAAAGAGAAGTTGGCCCAGGTAGTTTTCCAGTTTTAGTATAAATACAGGAAGCCAGTCTTCTTATGGCAGGCATTCTCAGCACTGCAGAAGCAACACTTGTGCGCACTGTAGTTGACTAGTTTGTGTGCAAGTCTGGAGGAGAGTTGTCATTGTAGCTGCTGCAGCGAGCAGATTTCAGTTTTGGCTTGGACTATCTCTTGGTTATGGTTTGGACTATATGATCAACTCTTGTTTGTTGCACTATCCTTGGAGAGAGATGTGCGTTATCTTGTTTGGTTATCTAGCCTAGGGTTTATTTCCGGAATGATTATGTATCAAGGTTAAGGTGCTCGGGGGTGGCTTCAGCCTATGGTTGGGTAACAATAGTGATATTGTATATGGTTAAACGAGAACATCCATTATATTATAACAGGTTATGAGCCCAAACTTCCTTCATTCAGTCTAACCACTGGAAGGGAGCATAGCCAGAAGGATACTAAACTCGTTGAAGAACTATCGCTAGGGTTTCTAGAAGAAGAAGTTACTAAAGCAATGTCATTAGGGTTACTAGCAGGTGAAGTTGCATAAACCCTAATCCTCTCGTTGAGGCACCTTAAGTGAAGGGATTGACCTAATTTCTAGATAGACTAGTGCACCCTAACCTAGCACATCTCCTGGTACTCTTAGCAAGCTAAGACGTGAAGTTTGAGTTTTTAGTCAAATCTAGGGTTGACCAAGTCAAGGAAACCATGACTTACTCTATGAAGTCAGAAAACAAGTTAGATGGGGCTTCTAACTTCAGAGTGTGGAAGACAAGGATTGACCTCATCCTTGCCAAGAATAAAGTGATGGATATCATGAAAGGAAAGATCGTGGAACCACAGTTTGAAGAAGGAAAAGAGAAGGAACCACAAAATGTTGTAGTTATGGAGAAGTTCAAAGACGGTGACATAAATTCCATGAGTATCATAGTGGACTCTATAAAAGACCACTTGACACCCTCCATCTTCCATATTAACTCATCTAAGAAGATGTATGATGCCCTAACAAACCTCTTCTTAGTCAGAAACATTGGATAAGTAATGAGTCTGAAGAATGAGCTCCATGACATGAAGATGAATGATGATGATAGCATAACATCATACTTTGTGATAATC
>SNQJ01S0074811.1:66949-94369 GCA_010110895.2 Picea sitchensis | reverse complement strand
CTTTTACCCCACTTAAATGTTCAAGTACAAGATGATTCAAAATGAAAATGTCTCCTTGGTATATATAGGAGACTAGGAGGTATAATTACAACTAATGGCCTAAAGCCGACATAAATAAAATAACATTACTAATATAATAAGCCTCAATTAAGGGGTAATGAGCCAATATTAGGGCTTAACAACATACATCACCAACCTCTGCTAGTCATGTTGGGTATTCATCACCAACCTCTACAAGTCATGTTGGATATTTGCTACTAACCTCTGCAATTCATGTTGGGAGCATGTCACCAGCCACTGCAAGTCATGTTGGGGGCATTCACATGATTGAGAATACTAGACATCTCAAACGTAAGCCTAGATTCCTTTGCAGGACTTGTGAAGGAAGTCACCTTACTCATTTGTGTTTTGTTACTGATGGGATACCATAAGTGTGGGGCTCACCTAAGGGCCCCTCGGGTTCTGAGGCATCTATGGTTTCACAACACTCTGTTCCTTCTTTGGTTGATACAAAAGTCCTGCTGATGCAATCTTCGGCTGACACCCCTTTTCTTTTAGGGGTTGATGCATCCTTTGACCTTGTTGTCTCACATCCCATTCAACCAGTGGTCATGTCAATGCAATATTTGACCAACGCCTCTCCTATGTTCGGGGGTGATGCGTCTCTTGACCTTGTTGTCTCACATCTTGTTCAACCAACGGTCGTATCAATGCAATCTTCGACCGACAACACTCCTGGTTTTTGGGGTGATGATTTTCTTAACCTTGTTTTCTTGCATCCTATTCAACCAATGTTTGAATAAGTGGTTGTGTCGATGCAATCTTCGGTCGACCCCACTCTTCTCTTAGAGAGTGACAAGTCTAAGGGAGTGGTCATGCCAATGCAATTTTTGGTCGATCCCGCTTTTCTGGTTCTATACCTTCTATGCCATGTCCTTAGCATTTCTAGTACTTCACCTTCTTAATAACAGAGAGTTTTACTCTTCCTGAGTTCTCTCCCTACAAGTCTTGACAAGGTTCCCTTTGATTGGGATGGTCTTGTGGGGTATCCAATGCCCCCACCTATGTATTTTCCAAGAAGATACATTATTTGATATATCACAGAGACGATAACCTTTGTTAGCACTTTATGCTCCTCGACTTGGAGAGCTTTGGGTATTCCCAAGATTGTGTCAGTTCTTCGTAAGATACTGACATTCCACAAAAGGTCTGCATAGGAGACTGGGCCTTCCCCGTGACTTGCCACCTAGAATCTCCCTAATGAGTATGAGTTAAACTCTTTTCCTACTCATTCAAAAAGAGAAAATATTTTCGAGTGATTTGTCCCTTTCACACTCGTTAAATTGAACTTGAAAGCTCGTGAGTCTTAGTTAAGGTCTTTTCCGACTCATTACCAAAAATAGAAAAGATTGTCGAGTGAACTTGTCATTTTCACACTCGTAAATTTCATTTGAAAAGACATCTACTTGGCACAAGTTTACCTTGTTTTACACCAAGTAGACTAAAAGACATAAAAAAGGACATTTTTTGGCATTAAGTTGTGATTGCATCTCATGCCCCTGCTTGCAGTATTGAGCCTATAGTCATTTCTCTCTTTGCATTATAAACTATTTGCCTCAGTAGTTTTGCATCCTCAACCAAGCAGAGCCTTGTTTATATCCTTCACAATTTGCTACCCTATACCTAGGAGGGAACATCCCCCAAGTGTCCATCTCCCGCATGCACTTCCCTGCATTGAGCATAGGTACATTCCACTGCTAGAACTAGTTTTTCTTACTTGTGACACTCATTTCCTCCTCTGTATCATAGCATTCATTTGTTATGAAGAAACAAAAAAGACAGGCAGGAAGGGAGTAATATATTATATTTGGCAGCAGTCATGTCGCCTTTGAACAGATCACAAAGTTATTTGAGTCCATTCCTCATAATTTTGGGATTAGCATGACCTTAGGAAGTTGAACTTGTTACAGAGCCTTCTCTACTGACTGGTTACTCTTCCAGTCCCTACAGAGAACTTCATTGATGCCTCCTACATCTCATGGTTTTATTTTTGGGTCTATGCTACTAGAGATCACCATATGTCTCATGCTCTTGTTCAAAGGAATTCTATCAACCTGTGTTGGCCACTCCTCAGAACTCTTGACTTTGCATGTCGACCATACCCTCGGTTTGTCTCAAAATCACATGATACTTTAGTCCTATCATGCACCCTGGTCCTACTTTCATCATTGGTAGGTAACCTTGAACCCAGTAGTTGACATTTCATCATTGGTCGTTGACTGGATGGTTTCCTTGTGTTTGATGGCAATACATATATTCACACATTGGGATTCATGCAGTGCCTTGGATGCCATTAGCCTTATTGGTGGTCTCCTCACCTTTTTCGATAGTTTTCATCATTGGCTACTATTCAGAGGGTCTTTTTCGTGTACCGCTTGCACTTGGCACATGCGAAAGACACACAGGGTCGTTGGTTCGTGGATTTATTCTTCGTTTGATTCCCACCAAATCATGAAGCTCTTGCTTTGTACCTCGTGCTGACTGATGAGATATGCCTTAATGCTCTCCTTTCAGTGGGTCTCTTTCCATCAACACCAGCTCATTATCTGGAAACCAGATCTAGAGTCTTATGAGTACCTTGAGGTTTGTAGTCATTAGTGGTAGGCTCTCTCGCCATCAATAGTTGGGAATACATCAATGTCTCCTGATCGATGGATTTTTTAGGTGTTCGACACCAACTACTCTATTCACACTTGCAAGAATGTACTCGGTGCCTTGATACCTACTTTCATTATCTATAGGTTGTCTCACGTTTGTTAATGGTATACATCAATGACCGGTAATCAAACGATGTCTCATTATGTTCGAACTCAACTCCTTTATTCACATGGTGTAGACTTGCACCTTTGGCAGATTGTATAGAAGACTTGAAGATATCATTATGTGGTTGCATCTTTCCTGAGTTGTTGCTTCCTTTTCATTGGACCAGTACCTATATGACTTCAGTGATCATGGGATATCAGATTGTACTCCATGGTATACAGATATCCTTAGATTGGTTTTGAGACTAGTTTTACTGGGCCTTGTTCGTGACTATGACAACTATTGGCATGTAACCGCATTTATATTTGCCTATTTTATGGCCACAGACACTTGTTTGGTATATTTTTCACATGGATCTGCAGTGTATTCTTGGCAACCATGTATGCCAAGTTAGTACAAAATGTAATGAGCAATTGAGTTCGTCCAGCTAGTTCTCTACCACTCCACTTATGGGTTATTTATAATGTATTTCAGCCATCGCAGATACTCCTCTAACCTCACACATTAGGGGGCATCTGTTAGAACAAGATTTTCCTCACCCTATGAAATCTTGAAGAGAGGGTCTTACTCCATTTCCCTATGCGGACTTAATTTCCCTGATTAATGAATCCAAAGACAAAAACAAATATGTTTACACTTGTACGCACCTGGAAAGTTATATAGCATGCATATATGTTGGCTGCTCCACTACAACCTGCGTACATCGGTATTTGTGCCAGAAAATCAAAAACAAATGTTGGGTTTCCATGTCACGACAGAAGATCTATGATCCTTGGCCTTCCATATACTGGAAACTTTCTGACTTGGCCCTTCAGTTGCATTTTGAAGGCTATAAAGAAGCCAATTATGAGCTTTGTAAAAGGAGAGAGAATTCAGCTTTGAGAGAAAAGTTACTATGGAGAAATTATCACTTCATTATTGAGTCTGCATCCCTTTGTCCTTTAAGTCTGAACACAGTGTTCAGCTCCCAAGATCTTCCCTTATTGATGGAGAACCTCTTTGTCTCCCTTATATGAGCTTGCCTTTTGTGGAGGATTGAAGTGGTCGAGGCCCAGTTGGAAGGAATTTGGTTTCTCGGTTCGGAATCGTGTCGATATAGAAGTATGTAATGTTTTCACTTTTGTTGATCATTTATTATTAGAAATACTCCTTTCCCGTCCAATTGATATCTTGCAAATATATGTATTATGATCCATGGGCATGTTTGTTTTGAATATTAATGGATTATTCTATCTATTGTGCTAACATGTTATATTATCACTATATGCTTTCTTTTCTTGTTTGTTGATAACTTGTTGCAGGTATAAATTTTTGGGTTGAAGTGCTCAACGATGGACATCATCAAATGTTTGGATGAGGTAGGCATATTTATTACCTCCTTTGCACATTAGTTTATATATCATATGTTGGAATTGAGTCGATTTCTACAATCACTCCTATCTGTTGTGGTTCACCCTAGCCATAGAGAGATTTTCCTTGTAACTCTGAGGGAAGCTTCAACTCCCCTATTCTCTAGCGACAACCAAAAGGAGGTTGCAACCCCCTATGTTCTCTGGCTACAACCACTTGTCCTTGCCCCATCCAACCTCCCTAACGTAGAGGTAGAATGATGAAACCATTGTCACACTATCACTGTGAGATATACCACTATATAATTGTATCAACCTGTACCACTGACCTGCATCCAATCTATACAACTTCCCTGTAATCAATATGTACCTGAAATGAACATGTATTAACAAAAATACAACAGGTACGCGACCTGTAGTGCTGCAGCATGTGTACGTATGCACCCTATCTGTTATGCAACATGTGTATGTACGTGACCAAACTGTTATGCAACCTGTGTATGCCTTCTGAAAACTAGGTTTCATTTCTCTTGAAAACTTCTGACCCTTTGTAACTTCTTTCACATAAATTTGTAACCTATCGTTGTATCCAGACTGTATATGTACCTTGTGCTCGCATCCTCTTTATCCAAAAATCTCTATATATATCTCTCTAGTCATGTGCCATATAAATGTGTGTAATCATAAACAAGTATAATATCCCTCACATGATCGAGAGATCAAACCCTCTTTGGTATTCATCCTCTCAAAACATCAACCACTTCACAAATAGAATCTCTTAACCATGTATCATAAAAATTCTTAGATATATGCCAAGAAATACAAGATGTGCCACAACTCTAACAAGATGTATCAATGATAAATTATACCAACATTGTATTTCTATAGTTATGACTTATACAAAAGTTCCCATGCAGCCACTGGTCTCTCTAGGGAGAATTCTCAAATCTCCATAACCATTTCTCATGCATACATCAAATTCCAACTATTCATAGAAATAAGACATACCTTTTGAACCAATGGATAGATCTAATGTATTTGATCACTATAGACCTTCCTGGGAGCTTGATCTCAAAATCTAGAACCTCTTCATCTTCATCTCTTCAAGTTTCCATGGCTTTACCAACATGTACGCACCCTAATACACTTCCAGCCCACGTACATATGCACCCTAATACACTGTCATATCGTGTATTGTACGCACCCTAATACACTATCAGCCTGTGTACATCTTAGAAACTAGGGTTTTTTAGTATTCGTTGTAATTCTGAAACTTTCGTCGTCAACCCTTCGTACTACCTCAGACTTTTGCAACTTCATATGTATCAATGAGTACTTGTAATAAGCCTTACACAACAAAAGATATTCAATATGTTCAAGTGTATTTAAATGAGAGAGCCTTGCCTCTTATTTATACTTTCATGTAGCATCCCACTTTCCTTATTTTAGGGAGTTCTCCATTAACTTAATTATTTAAATAATTTCTTTTGCAAACACTTTGACTTTTGGGGGCTTCTAGATGACTCATGAGGATCCTCCAACTTCACATGGCCATAACTCTCTAACCATGAGGAGTTATGTGATGTTCCACATACCACCAGAAATGACATGACAAGCACTATCCATCAAGGATAGTTTCACTGAAAAATTCACTGACCTTCATATCATTATTCCATAATTAAGTATGTGTTCTCTAACCATACTTCTAGGATAACTCAATCCGCAAATCGTCTTCCCATGAGGGATTTCACCATAAGGGGACCACTTTGGAGTTCATCCATTTGTACTTCTTATCAACCATGACAAGACAATAATGAGTCATCTTTACATGAAACAAACTTGTGTCCATTACCCAAACCTTTGTGCTACCAAACTTTCTTCAAGTGTTGACATCAATGAAAACCAACCTTACTCAACAGATGCATCATTTCAATGTTGAGTCAAGAGAGGGACATGAAATAATTTCCATGCTATAACCCTATTAGTATCAATGATCAATTCTTCTTTACTTAATAAAGGTCATCATTCAAGAACCTCCTAATATAGACCTAATTCTTTCAATTGCTTGGTTTCTACAAGTAATTCTTATTCATCCTTTTTGGTTTTGAGTTCCCCATCCATGAGACCTAAATGCACTCATATATGTCAACACGAAAGAATCTCAAGGTGTTGGCTCAAGCGATTATTGCCAATATTATTAGTATTTTCGCTATTTCTGTGCTAGTAAGCGTCAAGTTTAATCCTCTTGGGTGAGTCACACTAGTCTACGTCGATAAGTTTTTCTTGTGAAAACAAAATATGTCAATTCCCAAGCATCCACATACAAGATTATGTCATAGTGTAGTGGATCAAATCGTAGAAATTTATATGATGTATGACTTTTAATGTAAAACATAAAACTAGAGGTTTCTTGGATCTCAAAACCTCATGAATTTTCAGTCTTAGGGATACTATGAAATATGACAAAAACAATAGAAACAATTAACAATATTAAACTCTTAACAACCCCAATTCACTATGCAATTCAAGAGAAAATACATTACACTTTATTCAAGAGAAAATATACCAAAGTTCGCCAATACGTTTTATCCCTCTAGGATAATCTTATCATGCATATAATAGATCTATAAATCAATTATAACAATTGTAAATACAAAAAAAAATATCCCCTTTCAATATAAATTATAAATCACTTAACAAATGATGTATTGACTTATATCAAATCAACAGTACATATAAGTGTTGGAAATTACAAAACCATGAAGAAATAGATGGTTGAAAATCAAATACACAATCACACAAGTATTGAATACTTGAAAACTTCATTAATATGTATAAAGTTGAAGTTCATGTACATACAATTGTCTTATCCCAAGAATAGTAAAATCCTTTATCTCTAGTACAATCCTTTATCTCTCCAAAACCTTAGCTAGGGAAAACATTGAAAATTCTAGCTCACACCAAGGAGTTCATACAAGTTAGCATCACATAAGAAATTCATCGATGATAAGAAGCCTCCACTCCTTGTTCTCTTCAACAAGTTCAACACAAGTTTTCATCTCCAATGGATGAAACCCAAACCCTAGTTTTCAATATGCTCCAAGAAGCTCCAAGAAACCCTATTGACTCCAAGACAAGAGAGATAGAGTACAAAATAAGATCCAAGAGAGAGAATAAGACTAGCTTGTTCCTCTTAGTCACATCTCTAACAAAAGAGTGATAATATTGATAATACCATCATCTCCAACATATTATTCACAAGAGTAAATATTAGTATCTCATAAGAGTAATATCCAAACAAAGATTTCATATTTCCCTTTTATTACTTCTCCCAAGATTTCCTCATGAACCCTAGTATCTCACTCCAAAAGGACAAGTATAAAGAGAAGAGTACAATGATTATTATGAAATGATTATATCATTTCTCTATATATAAGAGAGGTAAGGGAGGCCAACAATACACATGTGTGCCCTATCCCTTACAAGTAACCTACAAAGCTACATTTAGGTTGACACGTGTAGAGAGCTACACTCCAAGGGTACACATGTCAAGCTCCATGGTTATTTCATCCAAAAGCAAGGATCCAATGTAAGGGTGCTCCATGAGATGTGTCCAATTCTCCTCCTACAAGATTCTAGTGACTCCAACAATCCTCCTAAGCCATGTATTCCATTGGGTCCACTCCCCCTACATGAACACTATGAAAACCTAGGCATCCCCAAGTCAACTCCAAGACTACATGCAAGCATCCAAGATACCCCACGTTCTCTAGATATCAACTCCATCCTATTGAATTCCAAATGATCCTCCTCCAATGAAATAAGCCTCCTCCATGTGGCCAACATATAGAATGGAATCAAGTTTTCTAAATATATCCAATGTTTTAGTGAAGAATGTCATGCAAGCACCAACTAAGGTCAAGAAACCACTAAGTAAGCCACCTCTAATGTGAAAATCCATCACTAGAATGTAGGGGTTGATCATCCACCATCTACCCCAAATATTAGGAAGCACCCCTAAACATGGTGTAAACAATTTCAAAGAAACCTTGAAAGATAACACTCCCTCTTTACGAGGAAGGTGTTTTCCCCAACACTTGTTGAATCTCTCTCTAACTCCACCAAATATGACCTTGCAAATATGTACTTGCTATATTCATGGGATCCACTATTTTCCAAAAATCACACTCCTCCATCAAGGCATCAAACCTCTCTTGCTCGGGATAATTTTAAGGATCACAAATGGAGAAAACTAAAGGAAAATGACTAGCATATCTCATAGGATGAATACCCACGACCATTGAATATCTAGGCACTCATACATAGTATTGTGCCTCATGTAATGTATGGTTAATACAAATTGACTTTCTATGAGTTGGATTAGTAGATGAGGGCACATCCATACCCAATCTCACCTCATTTCCCTTCAAATCTAACTCATTTCAAGTCTTTGAATCAATCTTTGGAACAACAACCTCCTCTCTGTCCTCAATCATTGAAGGATAATATTGTGAACTTGAAGAACTCTCATCCTCATCAAACTTCACATATCTTCTCACCACACTCCCTTGCTATGTTGGAATATTTATCCTATATGTTTTAGAAGAATCATCGTATCCATCAACACAAGATGATATTATAACATCTTGATCCTCCAAAGAAATCTAAACACCTTTGAATATCAAGGAACTTTATCTTGGATCATCAACAACATACTATAATCCATCATCCCTCAAGTAATCATCATGGGTCAAAATATTTAGAATACACATCATGAGTTGTTTAAGACATCCTGCAAAGATTCTTCTTTGGACATCATTTGGTTCAGTTTCATGTTCTTGCAGTAGTTTCATAACTCGCATCCCTAATGAAGTAGGGAAAACTGCATCTGTTTCATATATAATCTGAAAATGTGATGTAGCAATAGTCCTTTGGGTGATGATCCTATCAGCCCATAATGCATAAATAAGTTTATTGTGCCAAGCCTTCTTTTTTTCATGTAGAAGCTTCTTAACAATTATTGTCAAGCTCTTGTTGGATGACTCAGCTAACCCATTACCTTGTGGGTAATAATTTATGGAATGACCAAGGGTTATGTTGTAATCACTGCAAAACTTTTTCATTCTTTTGGACTTGAATTTTTTTGCATTATCAATTATGATTTTGACTCGATAGCCAAACCTAGACAGAATGTTGCTTTCTAGAAATTGAATAATAATAGCATTAGTAGCTTTCCTTGTTAGAACTGCTTCAATCCATTTGGTGAAGTAGTTTGTAGCTATCAATATCCACCTGTGTTGAGTTGAAGATGGTGGATGGATCTCTCCTATAAAATCAAGGCCCCATTTCCTAAACAGTGCTTCAACAGAAATAGGTTTTAATGGCAAGGGTTGCAGTTTCCTTTTGCCAACAAAAATATGTCACTCATGAAAACTGGACACCTCCTTGTACACATCAAAAACAATGTTGGGCCAATAGAATCTTGCTCTCAGTATCTTATGCACGGTGGTTTTCCAAAAATGGTTCCCTCCATAGTCACCTTTATGAAATTCTTTGATAGCTTATTTTACTTATCCTTCCAATAAACAACTTACCAAAATCCCACCCGAATCTTTCCAATACAGAGAATCATCTAGAATACAAAATTTTGATGCTTTTAACTTTAGAAATCTAGATTTTTTCTTGTTAAGTTCAAGAGGAGCTTGTAAATTCCTTAACACATAGATAATATCAACATACCATGGAGATTCAAGAAATTTTTGGGATACCTGTGGGACTGTCTCTTCCTTTGAATTTTTTGACAGGTCAGCAATAAAGTTTATCCCCAAGACATCATAATTTGATTGTGTCATAATCTTGGAAAGCCCCTGACCTTTGATCAGATTTGGTGGCTTTATCTCAAGGTCATACTCTAACAAGACAGCTATACATTTTCCTCTTCTTCCTTCGGGATCAGACTGAGTTAAGATGTCTTTCAAAAAATTGTTGAGCACATAAGCAACAACATGAGAATGTAAGATATAAATTATGAATTCTTTGAGGGATTTTACTAGTGCATATGCTTTCTTATCCATGATGTCATACTTTAATGGAGAGTCTCTCAGATTTTTTTTGTAATAGGATGTGTTCATCTTTTTGTAATAAGACACTAGCAATAGTGTGTTATGATGCAAAGGAGAACAAGATGAATTCCCTTGTATAATCTGGACTGGCCAATATTGGTGCCCTGGTCAATGCTACATTTATATCCTCAAAGGATATCCTAGATTCTAGAGTCCAATATATCTCACTTCCTTTTCTGAGCATGTTGGTGACGTACTTTATGATTTCATCTATATGGGGGATAGAACTCCTCAGAAAGTTTACTATTCCAAGAAAGGATTGTACCTCATTTTTGCTCCTGGGTGTGCCAATATTCAGAATTGCATCCACTCTCTTGGGATCTATCTGTATTCCTTCTTTCGAAATGATATGACCAAGTATTTTTCCCTCTTGCATTCCAAAGTTGGATTTCTTGGGATTCAACGAAATACCAAACTTCCTACATTTCTGAAAAACCCTTTTCAAATGTTTCAAATGCTCATCATTAGAATCTAAAAACACAGTAATATCATATAAATAAATGGCAATGAACTTATCTTTCTCATAAACAAAATCTATGTCCATATCCCTTTGGAAAGTTTCCCTTTCATTCATGAGCCCAAAAGGCATCTTGGCATACATGAATGCACCCTAGGGTGTTGTGAAGGTTGTCTTCTCTTGATCATTAGGATGCACGATAATTTGGTTGTATCTAGAAAAGCCATCAAGCATTGACATTTTTTGTGATCCAACCACTTTCTGCAGAATGTAATCCATCTTGGGAAGAGGATAATTGTATTTGAGGGAAACCATGTTCAGATTTCAAAAGTATACACACAACCTGATTTCACCACGTTTCTTTCTGACGGGAACTAAGTTAGCCAACCATTTAGAGAATCTTAAAGAAACTATAATCTTAGCATCAAACAACTTTCTTACCTCTTTCTCAATTAATGGAAGCAGCAAAGGATTAATCCTTCTCAATTTCTGTTTGAAAGGTTTGTGATCATATTTTATTGGAATTACATGATGAATCACCTTAGTGTCATAAACCTTCAAATCCTCATAGCTCCAGAAAAAAACATCTGGAAAAACCTTTATTAGGTTGATATATCTTTTCTTGATTCCTGGATTGAGTGTCTTGGATAGTTTGATGATTTTGGGATCTTCCCAAGTCCCAATGTTACATTCCTCTATGTTTTTATCATTTGCAATGACCTTGGGATTTCTTGCCACATCGTTATTGTCGAAAAGTTTTTCCAATGGAACCAAGCCTTTGGGAATGACATTATTTTTTAGCTGAACAATATCTCTAACAGAAATCTGCTTTTAGAAACAATCATGTCATTTGAGAACATGGTTGCATATTCTTCCTAATCACAATAGTTTTCATCATCAATATTTGAGTTGAAAAATTCATCAGTCATTTGGAGAAATCTTACCACCTGCTTGTCATTCTCAAAAAAATTCCAATACTTGATGTTGTCAGGTACTATTGTCCTATGCTTGACTTCAATTTCATATTTTCTGTTAGGAAAGATAGGAATCTCGAAAACAGAGGATGAAGTGGCTAATTCATCAACAATTATATTTTGTCCTCTTGGAATCACTGAGATGTTATATTATGTGAAACTTTCAAGTAGATCAAGAATTATATTTCTATATTCCCTTAACCTAGGATGCTTTGAATGATAAATTCCCTTAACCTAATTTATGACAAGCTCATAATCCCCATGTACAAAAATTATTTTTGCACCCAATTCTTTCAAAGTGTTCAAACCCAAAATCAATGCCTCATATTCATCCATGTTATTTGTTCAGTCAAAAGAAAATTTGTAAGACCAAAGTTTTGAACCTGGTCTAGGATGAATTATCCAAACACGTGCTCCAGCTCCTTCTTTGCTAGAAGCTCCATCAAAATTCATATTTCACATTTCATCATTTTCTCTATTTTGTTGATCTGAAATTTTCCCTGCTTGATAATCAACCTCATATTTCACAGGAAATTCAACAGTCTTTTGCTCTTATTCTTCAAATCACAGGTTATTGTAGAAAATCGAAGAACCAACCACAGTATCAACAGAATAAATAGGATGATTGTTTGGTTTGGTTTTGTTACTCACCATGTACTTCAACAATACTTACCTGTACAATCTCCTTTCTTGGACAAAAAATGGTATAGTTTCATAGGACATATCGATATGTAAGTTGCCTTTCAAATTTGCAGCCCATGACCTTGACAACAGCATGCCAAAATTTGGAGGGATGTCCGCAACAACTACATCCATGACCATATTCTTTGATGGAATTTGAGATAAATACACAACCAGATCTTTGATTAAACCCAAACATTTTACTTTCCTTGAATCAAAAGAGAAAAGATTTGTGTAAGGCCTTGTAATGTCTAAACCTACTTCATCCATGATTACTTTTGGCATCAAATTATGAGATGCTCTTGAATCTAGCATTTCATTGTGTAAGGTCATATCATGAACTTTAAGGTTGACATAGAAAGGAGGCACATCACCATCATCACCAGTTTCTTCCACCCAAGGACCAAATAAGATTGCAGGGTGATCATCTTGCACATTCAAAGTATCAGATGCTTCTTCCATTTTCAACATTTTTATGATTTGGCTTCTATATTCACCATTCCTTATCAACTCATCGAAAGGAATAGAAATTTTAATTTTTTCCATTTCACTTTCAAAATCAAAAGGAGACTGAGTTTTTTCTACCTCTTTTATGACTACATCTCTTTTTATCTCCGATACCTCTTTGGGGGGTCTTCTTTCTATTTTCCTTTCTCCAATACCTCCCTTGCAGAAATGTCTTTCTTAGGCTGACTTTAAGAAGGTAAATTAACTTGAGGCTCCCTTGTAGGATTCCCTTTTGGTGGGTTTGCATGCACCTTTTTACTTATGAGATTGCATTGCTTCTAAAATTGCATCATGGGGTTTTGAAACCCCTTCTTATACTCTTATGTTTCCATTGACAACATGTCATCATTTTCCTGCATAAACTTATCATTTGCATCCATACATTGATCATGTTATTCCTTAGTTAGGAACACATTTGTTTCATTACCATCACAACAATGTATGTTGTCTTCAATAGATTCATCAAAATTTTCATTTACATAATTATTTTGGAAAGGGGGTTTAATTTATTGATCACCTTGATTTATTTGGTCTCTTTATCTAATTTGTGGGACTGGTGCTCTTATGAAATTTGGATTTCTGTGTTGAAAATCATCTTGATCTCAGATGGCAAGTTTATTTTCTAAAGATAGTTTTTCCACCAATGATCCAAAATGGATCCAGGAAGGCCTAAAAATCAAATTTCTCAGAATCATATGAAACTAGCTCCATTTTGTCAAGCTTGTCATACTGATTCTGGCCATATAATTTTTTCCGCAAATGGACACCGTATGTGAAAGTTATCGCATTCTGATTGATTTCCCAAACAAGTAAAACAAAATCAACTAGTCAAAGTCAATAGGTCGTACTGCTGGCGGCATCAATGCGACAAGTGACATCATGATGACATCATAAAGGACACATGGCAGGTCACTCTTTTTTGGCATTTTCAGGGGCTTATGTTGACCAATCAAAAATTGACACGTGGAATTTTAAGGTCGTGACACATCGCACTGTACGGATGTTGACGTGGCCCAATGACAGGCTGAAACGTGGCCATACGGATGACATTTGGTTGTACGGATGTTGATGTGGAAGAGTGATTGGGAATTACAGATGTTGACGTGGAATCTGATTGGGCAAGTGACTTGGTTGTATGGATGCTGACGTGGTAGGATCAGGGTACGACACGTGGTTGTACGATAGTGACGTGGTAGGAGATGTGCATGTCGATTGTGTGGTGACTAGACCGTACGGGCCAACCGCTAGATGACACATGGACTAATCATAGGATGCCACATGGCACCCTAGATTTATCCAATGTGGATTGTGCAAAAAATGTGTTCCACCTCTGAAGGTTTCGAACCCATAACCTTCGACCGAGCCACATCTTCGCCAAAGTGGGTGCAGCATCCAGGCTACATTGCCACTTGTTAAACTATGTGGTGATGTATTTATTTAAGTTCAGTTTGGCGGGATTTGGGTGGTAAATCCCAGTCGGCAGGGGGCTAGCCCATCCGACGAGGACCTATGGACCAGAACCATGCAACTAGGGTGCTATAGACTAGGAGCCAAGGTGTGTGCGTGGGGAGTTTAAGGCCAGGGCACATGGCCACCATACGACCGGAGTTTTGGGCTTGATCGGAGGACTAGGGCCAGTGCCTAGCCTTTGGCCATATGGAAGTGCCCATAATACTAGGGGGGCAATAGAAAGGGGTTGCACCCAATAATTTGTTGGAATATGGGTTTTGAACTTTATTACATGGATTTTTTTGTTTTTTTATGCAGATTTTGGGAGATTTTTGCCCAAAACTGAGGATCTGGAGCCCTTTTTTAGGCCAGATATTGGAAGGAAGTTGGGATAGGATCACCAACTCAAATCCTATATAAATAATAGAGTTTTTATAGACCAGTAGGTTCAGAATTGCATAATGATGATGATTTTCTGAAGCTTGAATCAATTTTTATGCAGGGAAACCATTGAGGAAGTGAACTTTGGAGGCCAATTCTGGGAGTTATGCTCAACCTATTTTGGTTTTGCGAGTTGTGTTAGATTCTTTAAGTCGATTAGAACACATCTAGACCAGTTTGTAATCCTTTTGATACATTTATGATGTATTTTTGAAGCATTGAAGAGAAATAAGAAATCCTCCCCCACTGAGACAAAGGCCTGGAGACATAGGCAATCTTACCGAACTCCATTAACAAACTTGTTGTTATGGTTTGTTGTTCTTTGTGGTTATATTATTATCTTTATTTATTTATGATGGCTACAATAATATCTCATTAAGTTCTTCTTATTTCCTTAATTCCTAAATGGTAATTGAACACATGCTTAGAACTCAACCAAGTCTTTAAAGATCATTTTTCAGATCAAGTGGTGTCAAAGCAGGTTGACGTTTGTTTGATTGAGTTTGCATGATTACCAGGGAAAATCTAATTCTGGGTGAAGGTGAACTTGTAGAAGGAGATCCAGAGATTGGATCAATAAAGAGGACTTCTCAAAGTGAGAAGATGGCATCGGAAGAAGGGATGTCTCGGAATGAGATAGAGTTGCAAAAGACTTTATTCGCCATGTCTAAGATGGTAAAGGTATTATATGAGGATTACTTGGAACGGAAGAGGCCTTTCCAAGGGGAATCTTCAAAAAAAAACAAATGTGAAGAAGGAGAGGATCCTCCTAAACCTCCTCCTTCACCTCCTTCATATCCATCATCTTCTTCTTCTTCAAGTACAAGTGAAACTTCTACCACAAGAAAACATTCCCATAAACATAAACATGATATGTCTTTACTTAAGCTTGATGTGAAATTCAAATTGCCCATGTATGATGGTGAAGTCAATGCTAAGAATCTTGATAATTGGGTCAGACAGATGGAAGTTTATTGCAGTGTGCAACAAATAAAAGACGAGGCAACCTAAATCAAGTTGGCATAGCTTCGTCTTGCAGGAACAACACTCATCTGGTGGCAGATTAAGTTGCAAAATGGTACGCAAAAAGTTGGTAATGTATTTCCATCATGGAAAGATTTTGTTTTTGCACTTAGAAAGCAATTTTATCATTTGGGTTATAAGGAAAAAGCTTTAATTGAATGGAAAATTCTTAAACTAAGAAAAGGAAAAATGGTGCAAGAATACACAGATGAATTTCGTAAGATGGCACTAATGTTAAATATTCCATTACATACACAAGAAACTATTATGAAGTATATAGGAGGTTTACCTGCACATATTTGTAACATTGTATTTATGTTTGGACCTACTAATCTTGATGAGGTTTATGTTCAAGAAACATACATTGAAGCAAGGAAAATAGGAGTTGGTGTGTCAGGGGAATCGTCTTCAACGAAATAAGACAAATGAAAATGGAATGGGAAGAAAGCTAATTCAACGACAAAGAAGGAAGAGAATCTATATTGCAAGCATTGCAAGAAAGAAGGGCACGATGATGACATTGCTAGAAATTGCATCCAGAGAAGAGACTGAAATGGTTCAAATAAAGGAAAGGGAGGAAAACAGTTGCAACAGCAACACGTCCAAGAGACTTGGGATATGATTTAGGTGATGAGACTAAAATCACAGCAGTTAGTTTCGACAGGTAAAATTGGTGATGGATATGATTCTAGAAGTAAATTGTTTCATATAAGGGTGATAATGAAACATACTAAGATCAATACATTTATAGATATTGGATCTCAATCTAACTTGATTTCAGAGGAAGTGGTTAAACAATTGGGATTGAAAACTAAGCTACCTCATAAACCTTACTCACTTAAATGGATAAGAAACAATCATAAATTGCACATAACAAAGCAATGCACTTTGAAGTTTGCAATTTCATCAAAGTTTGTGGATGAGGTAACATGTGATATGGTGCCAATAAATTAATGTGGAATGGTCTTAGGTGACCCTTATTTGTATGATCTCAAAGCAATCTTCTACAGGGAACAAAGTCAATATCTTAACTAAAGAAGGCAATGAATATGTTGTACATGCTCATCAATTAAAAGCAAAACAATCTCTTCAAACAATGGAACAATTAAGGAAGGCAGATTATGCAAGAAACACACCTATAATTGTGCCAAGTAAAGAAGTTGATCTTAAGCATGAACATGAGATGATTGTAGAATGGAAATTCAATCATACTTTTCTTCAATATCAGCTAATGTCGTGCAAGCACATCAAACATATTAGTTCATTTACTTTCATATTTATGATGTTATCGTTGCTAATGTTTTCAACATGGATGGTAGTTGCTTCAGTGAGATGTGAACAAGTTCAAGTGGCTAAAAATACGCTCTCATTTGTCATGGTTGTTTTGAAATTGAGTATGATGAGACAGGTTCACAAGACAGATTTTAAAGACAAAGGACAAGTGGGGTGGCCTATCCTGCACTTGATGACTAGTTATTACCCTTTTGGACGACCAAAAGGTCTTGGTGGGGAGGCATGATCCAAAATGAATCTAGGAAGGCCTAAAAATCAAAGTTCTCATAATCAGATGAAACCAGCGTCATTGTGTCGAGCTCGTCACACCAATTCTGGCCATATAATGTTATCCGCAAATGGACACCGTATGGGAAAGTAATCGCTTTCTGATTGATTTCCCAAACAAGCAAAAAAACGTCAACTGGTCAAAGTCAATAGGATGTACTACTGACGTCAGCAGTACAACAGGTGAATTCAGCATGATGTCATGATGATGTCAGCAAGGACACATGGAAGAACGAGGAGGTGACATGTGTCACTCATTTTTGGCATTTTCAGGGGCTTATGTGGACCAATCAAAAAAATGACATGTGGCACTGTACAGACGTGACACGTGGCACTGTACAGATACTGACATGGCCCAATGATAGGCTAACATGTGGTTGTATAGATGCTGAGGTGGCAGGGTGACTAGGAAGTACAGATGTTAATGTGGTATTTGACTAGGTAGGTGACTTGGTTGTACATATGTTGACATGGCAAGCTCATGGTACAACACGTAGTTGTACGGAAGTGACATGGCAGGTGACGTGCATGTTGACTGGGTTGTTGACTGTGTGGTGATTGGATCATATGGGCCAACCACCGGATGACATGTGGCACCATGGATCTAGCTAATGTGGCCTGTGTAAAAAAATTGTTCTGCCTCCAAAGGTTTCGAACCCATAACCTTTGAATGAGCCACGTCTTTGTGAAAGGGGGCGCACCATCTGGGTTACATTGCTACTTGTTAAACTATGTGGCGATGTATTTATTTAAGTTCACTTTGGCGAGATTTGGGTGGTAAAGCCCGGTCGGTGGGGGGCTAGCTCATCCGACCAGGACTTATGGACCAGAACCATGCAATCAAGGTGCTATAGACTAGGAGCCAAGGTGGACGTGTGGGGAGTTTAAGGCCAGGGCACATGGCCACCATACGACCGGAGTTTTGGGCTTGATCGGAGGACTAGGGCCAACGCCTAGCCTTCAGCCATATGGCAGCTCCCATATGACCAGGGCCCCAAGAGAAAGGGGTTGTGCCCAATAATTTGTTGGAATGTGGGTTTTAAACTTTATTATATGGATTTTTTTTGCTTTTTTATGTCGATTTTGCGAGATTTTTGCCCAAAACTGAGGATCTTGAGCCCTTTTTTAGGCCAAATCTTGGGAGGAAGTTGGGATAAGATCACCAACTCAAATCCTATATAAATCAGAGGTTTTTGACATACCAAGAGGTTTAGAATTGAAGAATGATGATGAATTTGTGAAGCTTGAAGTCATTTTTATGCAGGGAAACCATTGACGAAGCGAACTTTGGAGGCCAATTCTGAGAGCTATGCTCAACCTATTTCATTGTCGTCAGTTGTGTTGGATTCTTGAGGTCGAGCAGAACACATCTAGACCAATTTTTAATCATTTTGATACATTTCTGATGTACTTTTGAAGCATTGAATTGAAATCAAAAATCCTCCCCCACTGAGACAAAGGCCCGGAGACGTAGGCAATCTTGTCGAAGTCCGTTAACAACCTTGTTGTCATGATTTGTTGTTATTTATGCTTATATTATGATCTGCATTTCTTTATGATGGGTGCAATAATCTCTCATTAATTTCTTCTTATTTCCTTAATTCCTCAATGGTAATTGAACACATGCTTAGAACTCAACCAAGTCTTTAAAGATCATTTTTCGGATCAACCAACATTTCCATAGTTTTTACCATTAAATCAAATTTTTCATCTGATGTTTGGGAAGTTGAGGGTTGAGCTTCTCCTTGAACCTTTTTCATGTCAGTATCAAGATTATGCTTAATCTTTCCTGATGCCATCATATTCACTTCTACTTCAATTGCATCATTCATCATGTCATCTAGTGTGGTAGATACCCTTTCCCTTGGTAGCAAGGCAAAATCATTGTCAAAAGAGTCAGCATAATGAAGTTGGGAATCTCTAGGAGGACGTTTCACTTCAGTTGGGATTTCATTATAAACCCTCGTGAATCTGGTTGAAAATTATTGTACTGTCTCACCGGGTGATCTCTTTATGTTATTATATTGAGTCAGCAGTTGAAGAGGATTTTTCTTATCACCCCATCTTGAAAGTAAAACAGATTCAAATACTGCAAATTTAGGGATGCTTGCTATTGGAAGAGATTTAAACCATTTCCTGAATTTGCCTCACAGACTTTTTGCAAATAGTCTCACTTTTACATCCTCATCATCTACCTCCTCCAAGTCAACAAAGTCATTAAACCAATCTAAGTGTCTATGAGCTTAAACATTATCTTATGCATCATATGACTTAATTCTTTGATTATAATTTTTAGGTAGATCATGCAATTGAGCGGGTAAAACAAGGGGAGAAAATATTGTTTCCATGGCTCTAGGAGGATTTTGGACTGGCTGAACAATCTGACTGGGAATGACAATAGTTTGAATGGGGACAATAGAAATGAGAGATTGAAATTTCTTCTCATCAAATAGAATGTCATTCAAGTTAGACTCAGATTTAAATATAAACAAAATATGTTCAAATTTTATGTCAAAATCAAGGCCATCAATGCTTTTCACTCCATCCTTAGGCAATGATAGATTTATGTCCAGAAAAATACCTGAGTCAAATACCTTTTCTTTTCTTTTATGTAAGAGTTTCTCAGGATCAGACACAAATTCTATAGGTTCTGGATCTTGGTTTCTCCTAGTTTAAATCTTCTTTAGAGCCAAGATTTCTTAATAAAGTTACTTTTTGCTACTGATCTTATAAAATGAAGTCGCTAGGGTCAACTTTTTTCAGCCAATAAAATGTTTGATTCATTGTTACCCTCGGGAATCAAATATGAAATTCTAAGTCGTTTTTTCCCAGGGAAAATTTCACTTTCCATTCCCCAACAATGATGCCAAAATGTTAGCACTGAGTAAATTGTTTGGCTGAAAAAAACAACTTACAAAGGTAACCACAAAACCACTTTAGCACTGGACACTAGCTTATTCAGTTCAGAGAGGGATCTCTCTTTTCACTTAGTCTCTAATAGATAGGTTTTCTTGCTAAATCAATGACTAGGTTTTGATGAATGAAGAGCTTTTTATAAGGTTTGTTGGCAAGAAGAAAATGGATTTGTTGGGCAATGGAGTCAACCATTGAAAACGAATGAAAACAATGACTGGTAGGTGGAACTCTTCAAAGAAACAAAGGCTAGATAGATGATGGTCTTTTAGTTTAAAAATTGATATTATAATATGGAAGAAAAAGGAAACATCTAACTACATTCAAAGCACCATTAAAGATGAATTTTGATGAGTTAAGAGGAAATAACAGTGTTCAAAATGCTTAAAATCTAAAGCATCATTTTCAAATGAATTTCAGATCACTTACTTTCCAATTTAAACATATAAAGAATTGAAGATGGAGAATAAGAACATAATATGTACATACAAAGAATAGAACACAGACTTCAGGCCATGAACATTAGAATCTTTGTCTTGAAAAACTCTGGACTTTTGCATTTGTATTTCATTCAGATTCAGAAAAATTTTACAATGTCAAGCGAAATGTCTTTGCTTCTGCCAACTCGCCTCTTTTTACATTGAAAATGATCAAATATATAGGTCTATTTCCTCCCTAGGCTATTAGGATTCGAACTCTACTGCTATATATAATCATGGATCTGGTTACATCAAAGGAGAACAACTCCTAATCTACCTACTAAAAATAGAAAATTCCACTTGACCATTTTTAATGCAAAACAAAAACCTTTTACAAAATAGGTTTCTAGTATATTTTGAACCTTATGTTGTGTGTGAATCATCATATACATCAGGAGACAAATCTGAGAGTGTTCTGAGTGCTGACAAGTATCTCTACCACCTTTGTGTAGAGAACTGAAGCCAAATGTTGCACAAATGCAACCTACAGTGTTTGTGTAGAAGGCTTTGCGTAGCGTGAGGATTTTCTTGAAACATGTGTGTTTTTTGTGGTTACAAACTTGTTGGAGACTAAACATTACTTCAAAAATAGTTTACCAATCACCTCCTTTTGACTTTTCAAACATTTTTTACTTACAGTACTTGTGTAGCATGAGCTCGCTATGCAAGCTTTGTACATGATAATCATCTAAAAAATCTGCAAATATGGTTGAAATGGTTGCTTCAGCTTGTCAAAATTATTTGAGTCAAAGACACACAATGTAAGAATATTTTTCACACCAAACCTTGAACTTGATAACATCATTACTCTTCTTTATCCTCATTGAACTTGTGTTTTTTTACAGTGAGAAAAATTCCAGCAAAACACCCAAAATCCTGTAGTGACTCTTCCCAAAAAAAAAAAAAAAAATTGTGAAGATGCTTCATTTATATTTATGCTACCTCTACAAGTAAGTCCAACTTACCTTTTCCCTCCTCATCAACTTTAAATTGTAACTTCAAAGACATTTTTATCTTTCTTAATGATATTTTTTTCCTTTTCAAGTTTTGTACTTTCCTAGATAAGAGTGCTTTTCTCTTCAATTTTGACTGGGCTTTTGAGAGTGTTGCACATGCATTTGTGATAGTTGGTCCACATTCGTAAAAATGTTTCTGAATACTTAGTTCTGATAACATGTTCTCCTCCATGAGCTAGATGATAAGGTCTTCAACTTCCCTTAACTATTTTTTAATTCATTTTACAGTTTCTTCTCCTTCTTCGGGTGAAGTGTGAGGTTTCTCCACTATTGCAGGTTGGCCTTGTTCATATGAACTCTTCTTCCTGGATGAGGATATTGTCATAGGATATTTAGGTTTCGTCAATACTATTGTCTTATGACTTTGCATGACTTCCCTCCCTTTTGAAATTTCTTTCTTTGAAATTGTTTTTAAGTGGTGATGTTTGATCATCAGGAACTTTCTCAACTAATTTTCTTTTCAATTCTCTACTCTCCTGGTAAAATTGGGCTATGACATGTTGAGCCTCTTTGAGTTGATTTTGCATCTCTCTAATTTATTTGTCCCTTTTTCCTGATTCCATCTGTTCTTCATCCATCTCCTGAGTTGAGGGTTCAATAAATTATGTATGTAATGCAGGTACAGGGAGTCTTCTAACAGCTCACCTTGTGATTGGTCTGCTGTTTTTTTTTTTTTTTTTCTCTACCTCATCAACAAAAATTCAACCTCCTACCCTTATTTATTATTTCTTGTCTTGGTGAAGGACCTACAATATCTTTTTCCTTTCCTTTTTCCTTCTCTGCAAAACTTTTTCCTTTTCCACCTGATCCCTTAGAGCTCAACTTTTCTGCAGATATGGGGGTGTCTCCTTTAGGGTCTAAAGGGATATTAGTTGAGGCTAAAAATGAGTCCCAATCCATATTCATATTTCTAAGTTATTAAATCACTAGAAACTTTACCAGGGAAAAATGAAGCAAACTACTCTTGAGTTGATCAGCCCTGGCCTGGACTTTGTCTTCCATTTTACCTAAACTCCTATATAGGTAGAAAGGTAAGTTTAGGAGGCTCTTTCCTGTGAAGTGCATTAGAAGTCCTATATAATAATGGTAAAACCTATCAAATATGCCTTCACAAGTGAAATATCTTTTAATTACCCTTAATAATGTCTCATAATGCTCCAATGCATACTCCCTAAGGATGGTGGCACCAAATTTATGCTTCCATTATTTGGGTTTGAGGAAATTAGTATAAAAAATAAGATCAAGAGGCATACCTTTAAACCACTTCTTTCCTTGAATTGGAATTTTTGTTGCAGCAGCTATTATCTCCTATGACACTAGGAAAGTGAAATCAGCAATCCCTATCTGGACACCATTAAAATTTAGAGAAAAATCACATTATATCCTTGGATTTTCTCACAAAATCTCATGCACCCGGCCTACTCAAATGAAACCTTGAATGCAGGGTCGGAATTTACCAAACTCAAACTTTGTGGCTCATACCTTAGTATGTTGCCTCCCCTATTTTATTTCTTTCTCTCCTGAGTTGTCATGCTTGTGCTTGCAAGATAAACCTGAGACTATCAAGGGAATATGGATCCAAAGGATAAACTCAGTCATGGCACCTTAAACAACAAACAAATAGGGCTAGGGTTTTCTCAAAATTACCATAGGGAAGTCAATTATGCAAAGGGAAGGTTTTGAAAATGTATACATGTAGACATTAACCATCAAATTTGTCCCATTGGTCTTTACACATCAAAAACTAAAGGAACAGGGGATGCGTAGTGAAATGATTATACACAGAGTCTATGTAGCGAAAGCTTCTGCACTGAATTTGTGTAGCGGGTGAACTGGTTTGCGTAGCGGTTGAGTTTGTTGAAGCTTGATCGAAAGGAAGGGGTTGATCAAACGTTGAGGACACATGCAAATAGATAAAATGTGGTAATGATACATGCATAAGCTGATATGAAGTGATTTTAAAGGGAAAACATATGTTTTTGAATGACAAGACATTTCAAACTACTCCAGGCAACTTGTGCAGCATGTTTACACAGCACACACATTTTTCTGCAGTAAAGGTACAATTAACATGAAACGACATCATAACCCTTTGTAGACTTCATCATGTGTCATGATTCTCATCGACGCTCTTTGAAAATGACTTTCCCTCCTAAACTTTACAACTTGACTTATGACATATCACATTCAAATTTTTTTGGTAATTATTTCAAACTAATGACTCAAATACCTTTGCAAACTTTCATGTGACTGACTCTTACCCTCAATGACTCAATTAGGAATTCTTTGGTCTTTCAAAGACCAAAGTATGACTTTGCAATTTTTTTGATAAATCTGTAATCTTAGCTATGAAAATAATGGCACTAACAGAAGGTTTAGAATGGCAGTAATCCTCTCGGGATCCATGCTTATCCATGAATCATAAACAATATGAGCGAGGATTTTTCCCTTCATGACACTGAAAATATACTTGGAAGGATTTAAAGAAATGCCAAATTTTCTGGAGCGCATGAGAACATTTCTAAGATGACCAAAATGATCCAACTGCTTCTTAGAATAAACAGCTCAATCATCAAGATAAACATGGATAATTTTAGATATTATTTTTGGGATTAACTGTGTAGTGTAAGTCATTAATCTATGACCCATATTCATGAGTATTAGTCTCAACTGACCAATAATTCTCATGATTTAAATAGTCCACTTAGCACTCATTGCATCGGGTGATGCTCACAGAGGTGAAGAAATGGGATTGAAGCCAACGATTAGATCGTCAAAATCTATCTGCATAGATCTTTGAAAAGTGGCACCTGCATTAGACAAGAGAAAATGAATTTGTTCATAAGAAAATGTGCCTCAGCATGTAGTAAATGTGGTTTTATACCTATCGATCCTTTTTACCTTGATTTGATTATACCCAGAAAAACCATCAAGTAAGGACATCATTTGTGACCCTACAACCTGTTATAAAATCATTTCCATATTAGGAAGCGATAAATGGTCTTTGACACTCACTCTATTCAACGTGTAAAAATAAACACATAATTTGATCTAGCCATCAATGTTCTGAATAGCGACCAGATTTGAAACCCACTCAGAATACTTAACTGGAAAGATTATATTAGCTTTGAATAATTTTTCCAATTTTTTTCGAATAGTAGCTTCGAGCGCATGGTTAATAGGTACTTGTTTTTTGCTAACCGGTTTTACCACTTCCTTGATAGGAATGGCATGTTGTATGAGAGGAGGATCAAAACCACTTAGATCCTCATATGACCATGCAAAAACATCTTGAAATTCAAGGATTAATTATGTGAATTTATCTTTTTCTTCATCAGAACATTGGGCACCTAATTTAATGATCCTTAGATATTCGGATGTCCCAATATTCAAGGAAATGGTATCACCAACTTTCCTTTTCGACTCTTCTTCCTTATTTGTTTCTTTGTCACCTACAACACTTGATAAAAATGAACTTTTGAGAGGATTCAAGCCTTTCGTAAATTTTTCATCTTCAACAGATATGATTTCTTTAGGCTTAAATGGTTCATTTTGTATGAAATCGCAAATTATTTCATCACTCAAGAAAACTTACCATCATTCTACGTTATCAAGGATGTGCAGACAATATAGAGATTGAAACGTACAATCACGTCTTTGGGGTAAAAGTTGTCGGGTAGGTGTTGATGGCTGTAAATGACACACCATCAACTAGAATGTTAAGGTCCTAACCCGCACATAGGTAGATCAATGTATTCGAATGTAATAAAGGTCAATATTAATAAGGCCTTTCAATAAAATAGAATAAGGCGGATGTAATAAGACCTAATAGAAGCTTCCGCTTCTAGAAGGATCATCCTCTAGATGCTTCTCTTAATAGACATATTTAGTATAAATAAGGGTCGAGGGTATGAAAACCCTAGCTTGGAGATTATTGTAACAGAGTGTTGCTCGACTGGAGGTTTCCCCCTCGAAGAGGCCTATGAACATTGCTTTCTGAATCAGAGTGTTATTTCAGTTGTTGTTCTCATATTATTTATGTGTTATTGTGGAGATTATGATGGTTATATTACTATTATTCTGCCATTTCTAGCATTTTATTTATATTCTGCATATTTATTATATCTGGTATCTTACAAGTGGTATCAGAGCACTTTCCTTGGTAGAAATTGTGGGTATTTTTTTTCAGGGTAAAGACATATTTTGACGTCTTTAAGCCACAGATATCTGTCATTATGCACATAAACCCGCAGTTGAGGGATTCATACACGCAGGAAATACAAGTGGTTCTTAAGCACATCTATTGGCCACCCTTGTAACCCTTGTTGGTACCCCTTCGAGTGGTAGCGCATCAGACAGCACCTGTGTACGGATCGGCCTATATTTCCTGAAGCCCTCTTTAGATAAACCTATCAGTCGTCAGACTGCTATAGTGTCACTGAGAACAGCACTCGGGAAGATACTCTCTAGTACCTGGGTAGTCGGGTAGTACAGCTAAGGGTACGGTCTATACTCCTTAGTTAGTGCCCTGAGATATTGGGTTGAGTACTACTGTTGGACCCCGCACATATATCAAAGAGCTATAGCACAAGGAAAACTTGTCTGTAGAACCCTTGAATACTTAACCCTTGGGGAACATAAACATAAACAAATTAAACCTGCTAGATCTATTGTTGTGCAACTGTTTTCAGTTTGCCAAGTAAATACACATTTCTTGTTAAGAATTTGGGGATTTCAGCACTGCAACATTCTTCGGACCAAAGTATAACCCCGCAGCTGTAAAAAAAAACGTCTGGAAATTTTTTCACCATTATTTGAGACCTATTCCATTAGATTCATCTCTTCTCCCTTATCACATTCATCCATATCATTTTTCTGCAAACGTTTCTGACCCCACCCACTCCCTTTTCAGTTCACCCATCCTCATGGCCCATACCCGTAGCCAAGAACTGGAGTCTCGCTTCAACACCTTGCAATCTAGTTTCCTCGAGACCCAAAAAGAAGTGTAACAACTCAGTGCTACTATTGTCTCCCGTGATACATCCATCAATACCACCATAAATGCATCTGTGCAGTCCGCAATGGCAGAAGTCAAACAAGAACTGACCACCCAGCTTGAATCTGTCTTTATATCACTCTGCACCAAACTCAATATCCCTACCGATGACCCTTTTCCTGACGCACGTACAAAGACTGAAGGTCAAAATTCTTTCCATTCCCATACCTTTCAGCCCCATCACTTTCAACGGGACATACGCCTTCCGTGGGTGGATGTAACCAAATTTGATGGGTTGGACCCCACTGGTTGGTTCACCCAAATGGAACATTATTTCTCTCTCTACAACATTACAGATGACTTGTCCAAAATCCAGTATGGTGTTCTCCATCTAGATCAAGAACGTTGGCAATGGTGGCAATGGAGAAAAACTTCCCGTCAAGGGTATATTGCTTGGACCCAATTTGTGACTGAGCTTTATGAAGGCTTTGACACTAACACCAACCATTTGGGTCGTTTGACAAAATTGAAACAATCAGGAACAGTAGAAGACTTCATAGCTGCATTTGAGCACCTGGCTTTTTGAACAGAGGGCATGACTGATGCTTTCTTTCAAGAGTGTTTTATCAG
>SNQJ01S0074811.1:46694-66939 GCA_010110895.2 Picea sitchensis | reverse complement strand
TCACAGATATAAACTAAACCAAAAGATAATGAACAACATAAAGAAAAGCATGATATAAAATATTATGTGTAGAACTGACTAAAGCTAATTCGACACAGATAACATTTCACATCAAGAAATTACATGAGAAGACAATGAAAAAACACTGCAAAGTCTACACAGGACAAAAGACAAAGAGTAAATTATTTTCTCATATAGTTTCAAATAAAATGTGTTCATCATATGGTCCACGAAGAACTTTTGGAATAATAGACTCTTAAAGATTGAAAAAAATAATATATAAATGATAGCAATTAGCCATGTATTGATAAAATAGACTAAAGCTAATTTAAATCAATGCATAATCAATTATTCAAAGAATATGAAGATATTATAATAAAAATAAAACTATTTTACTCACAGGACAAAAGTCATTAAGCAACCTGGAATTCCATATTCTTCTTTGAAAATACTTGTCCATTCTCCCAAAGATTTCAACCATATGTTACTCCATTTGAAAAGAAAAAATGTTTACAAAAGAAATAATCTACAAAAGAAAAAGGATCAAAATCCTCCTCTCTGTTTCTTCGATCTCTTGGCTCTGAACTTTCTCATATATTTATACAATGAATGAAGAGTCTGGGTGTCACTAATAATTACCGCCACCTAAAATTTGTCTCGTAAAGAGACACAAATATCTCTCAAATCGTGCATTTGTTTGGGAAAATTCTCATTTAATAGATAAAGAGGTCCATTTTGGAGATGGGTTTTCAACCGTTTCTTCATATTCCTCACGGTTTGGCTACAATCAGTCCCGCAAAATCGTTTGTTTGTTCTTGACGCATTTCCAAATTTTATTTGTTGTTGCTTATAAATTTATTTGCAGCAATCCAATATTATTTTTGGATCAATCATCTTGAACATATTTAGATAATAAAATCAAGTCATGATCATATCTGTACCAAATAATTGATAATAAAAACCTGTGAAACAAAAAGAAACCTAAATTAATAACCTAAAAATTATGAATAAAACAAAATCTAGAACAATAAAATTAAAATGAATTTAAACTAAAAGCTAACTATAAGTTGTAAACAAATATTGGTTATATTTTCCTTTCAAGTATGATTTTAAAATTCTAAAAGCTTCAGGTTGATGGAGAGGAGAAAAAATATTAATTTTGGGTTTCCACAAAGTCAAACAAATGATAGATAATTCCTTTTTTATTTTTATTTTTATTTTGAAATGAGATGCAAAAAAAATAATAATAATAATTAATTAATCCTACCAAATGATTTTGTGAAAATGAGAAACCAACCAAGATATTATTTGATGAATTATTGAACCCATTATTCAAAATAGTCAAACTTGCTAATGAGAAAAAGAATGAACACATAATCATAATTTAAATAAAAGTAAACAGTTGATAAAAATTAATGTTTTTGTTTAAATTGAGATTTCTATGCTCGTTTCTAAATTTTGACATATACTCTCATAATGAATGTCTCATACTATAGTGAATGTCTTAAGTTTGTCTCAAAGCAAGCCAAGGTATGGAACTATTTGAAAAGGTTGATTATGTAGCTCATTATAATTATCAAGATTCTAATGGGGGCCCTTTAAATTTTGTAAAAAATTAGGGGGAGTTGTTGGGGCCCAACAATAGGGGATGCTGCAAAAATAGCTAACCTATCGGGCATTGAATTAAGTTCCCTCTTAACATGAGTGATGTTAAATGATAACAAATTTGAAATGAGCATCCAAACAACTTGACTATAACGTTTAAGTAACTTGTTTTTTGGTGAATAAATATTACGTACAAGATTCACAACAATTTCAGAATCACCAAAAACTATAAGGTGGCCACAACCAAGGTTATATGCATTTTTTATGCCTAACAATAAGGCCTCAAACTCAGTGACATTGTTTGTGAAAGTAAATTTTAACCTATAATAAAAATTGTGGATTTTACCTATAGGAGAATATAGAAGGATGATGGCCCCATTACCTTCATTTGAGAATTAGCCATCGAAATGCATGTGCCACATGCCATCATCAAGATCAATCGGTTCAAGCATAGTGTCACCCTCATCAGCGAAGATAGAGTACACTCCCAAATATTCTTCGAGATAATTTACATTAGGTTGGGGAACGCTCTCTATATACGGTGAAATTCTTCCTTCCCTAAGGACTATAATGTTCTTTTCATTCTGTGGGATGGAAAAATGTGTTCCATCAAGTGAAAGGTATCCAATGGTTAAGGATTTCCAATCTCTTCCTAAAATAATTGAATAGTTACTCATTGGCATATCGATTACTTGGATTTTGAGGGTTGTTCTTATCTCGGGATGTGCGCACAAAACTAAGGTCACATCCTTGATTTCACCAATAGTTGATTGATACAAATTGTTATAAGAGAGCATGCTTCTAAAATTTTCATTAGTGCATGATAATCCAAGCTCTTCCATGATAATTTTTGAAATTACACTTGGGCTGAACTGTTATAAGATAAATCGGTATATGCGGACACTAACAGATCTCCCTAGATCCACCTAGATCTAGAACAAAACAGGACAGGACATGACTCTTTCTCTAAGTTGCAATCATCGAATCTACTATCAGGAAGGAATGAGTGACATACCTTTATATCGCTTCCTTAGGTCTCTGTTGTTCCTACTTCGCTCCATTGCTCTTGTGAGATCAGGTTCAAGACAACACAAACCAACCAAAGTGAAGATGGCAAAGTATATTCAATATCAACCTATGCATATGATCAAGGGGTTATGCAATAAAATAAGAATGATTTTATGGGAAAGGGACATGTCATTTTATTATATTAAATGAAAGTAGAAGATACAACCAGATCGCCTTGATGTCGCAAGATTCCTTTCAGTGGTCCTCGGTTCCAACACACACACACTTGCTCTACACTTGCATGAAGAAGGTCCAGTATGGCTTGATAGAAAAATAGAGTCTTCAAGCTTCAATTCAATCAGGGTTCCTCACACAATTCTTTCACCAATTCTCTATTCAACCTTGCTTAACCTCTTCCTTGATAAACCCTTCATTATATAGGATAAGGAGAGATGGTTAAAGGGATGAGAATGATCCCACTAAATCTGAGAAGTCAGTAGGATGCCAACCATGTGAATGCCAACTCATTTTCTAGAAGATCCTCTTCTAGAACCTTCATAACTTCCTCTTCCTTTTAAGCTTTGAAACAGGTTCGCACCCTACCTATAGAGAAGACTGCGAACACCTCACAAGCTAGGTGTAGGGTTTCCTCTGAGAATCAGGATTCTCGCACTCTATAACATACTCAGCCTGCGAACTCATCTTAAAAATATGTTTTGTGGAAGAAGACAACAATCACTTTTCTCAGGAAAAAGGTCCTTATGAGAGCTTGAACACATAACTGTAGAGACGCCACCAGAGTGACCAAAATAATGTGTAACACGGACCCGCCATCAATTAGGAAACAATGAGCTATTTTATCCATGTTTTTGTATAGAGATATAGAAATGCGGGTTTTTTACAGGGTTCCTAAAATTATTTTACACCTATCTTATTTACAGTTGAATCCTCTTCCTTTGACTCTTCAAATAGATTGGATATGGTAGAAATTTTACCTTCCATAAAAATTTTGAGATGCTTTTGTTGTTCTGGGACGGAAACCATGTCCAAAAGAGTAGCATCGACTTTGATATTAGCCAATTGATTAAGGATATTATATTTAGAAGAGCGAAGAGGAGAAGACACTCCTTGATTATCTAAAGTTCTGACAGCATGTGTATCATCACTTTGAGAAGATGAGTTTGGAGTGGATGAAGTGCGAGGAAGGTCATACTTTCCCTTGGAAGCGTATGATTTGTTCTTATTATTAATTACCATAACATTCTCTAGTTCAACCCAATCTAAAATGATGATCGTGGTATCGGGCCTTTTGCCAAAGATCTTATCTCTAGCATTTTTCTTAACTTCGCAAGTACTTTCTTCATGATTTTCTTCACAGAAGTTACACCAACTCTGAGACATCATTGTTGACATTATGGTAGTTGTGGGAGGTATTAACCTCCACATGTAACCCTTGCAAGAATAGAATATTCATGGAAGCAAGAAGAAACCATAAAGCATTGGACATAACCCTAGAAGACAAGTCGGCTAAAGGAAATATTTAATATTAAGTGTTTAGCCTCCAGAATGAGAAGTCACCCCAGACAGCTCAGGAAAAACAGTATAAATAAAGGACGTCAGAGCTCATTTTGAGGACATAGCTTAAAATTGCAGCAGTGAAGAAGTGTGCACTGTAGAAACTGGGAAATGTGCAAGTCTGGGGAGTAGCTGCAGCTGCAGCTATTGCAATATGTATTCTCAGTTTAGGTTCGAAATTTCTATTGGTTATGGTTTGGAATTTCTACCTTGTGTGTTATCTCTGGAGGCAGGTACGCTACATTGGTTGGCTATTAGGCCTAGGGTTTGCTTCCGAAATTATTCTTTGTCAAGGTTAAGGTGCTCGGGGGTGGATTTGACCTATGGTTGGGTGACAATATTGCTATATTGTCTATGGTTAAATGATCACACCTATTATTTCTAACAAGTTATGGTCCCACCCTATCTTCAGACAGTCTAACCACTAGAAGATAAATTGGGAGGATTATGCTCAGTTACAATTGCAGTTGCAATCCGTTTTTTATGCAGCAACAAAACCCTAACCCTCTTGTTGAGGCACCTTGAGTGAAGAGATTGACCTAATTTTTGGATAGCCTAGTGCGCCCTATCCTAGCGCACCTCCTGTTACTCTCGACAAGCTAAGACATCAAGTTTGAGTTTTTGGTCAAAGTCAAAGTCAAAGGTTGACCAAGCCAAAGCAGTTATGACTTACTCTATGAAGTCAGAAAACAAGTTAGAAGGGGATTCTAACTTCATAGCATGGAAGACAAGGATTGAACCCATCCTTTCCAAGAACAAAGTGTTGGATATCGTGAAAGGAAATATCGTGGAACCACAGTTCGAAGAAGGAAAAGAGAAGGAACCTCAAAACGTTGCAATTATGGAGAAGTTCAAAGACAATGACATCAATGCCATGAGTATCATAGTGGACTCTATAAAAGACCACTTGATACCCTACATCTCCCATCTTGACTCATCTAAGAAGATGTGCAATGCCCTAACTAACCTCTTCTCAGTCAGAAACATCGGACAAGTAATGAGTCTAAAGAATGAATTGTGTGACATGAAAATCAATGATGATGACAACAAAACAACATACTTTGTGAGAATCTCTCAGTTAAGAGATCAACTACAAGATATTGAAGAAATGATTTCAGAGAAGGAACTGGTAAATATAGTACTCAATGGTCTTCCCAAGACATGGGATGCATTTGTCGCGAGCATGAACACAAGGAAGGGGTATCCCACATTTGAAGAACTTTGGAGTTGATGTACACAAGAAGAATCAAGGATTAGTGCAAAAGAGAAACCCCAAAAGAAATATGATGATCAAGCCTACACAACAAAGTTCAATAAATTCAAGGACAAGAAGAAGTTTGACTCAAGGAAGAAACCAAATCAAGAGAAAGATATGTCAAAAATACAATGCTTCAACTGTCGAAAATATGGTCACTACAAGAATCATTGTCCCGAGTTAAAGAAAATGAAGGTAACACACGAAGCATCAGTTGCCAAAGAAAGGGAACCCTCAAAGAAGGCCAAGCAGGATAAAACAAACTTCTTCTTCTAAGACAAGGTAACAATATTCTTCATAATTCTTGTACCTACCATGTTTACATAGTTTCTGTACATATCTTGCATATCTATTTCTTAGAAGATAAGATGTTCAAAGAGAAACAATAACTATGGAAGAATAATAAGTCAAGGATTGTTATCACGATGACTACAAGTCAAGCAATACACATGAGAAGATGAAGTACATTGACAATCCTTGGTAACAATTCCTATGGAAGCTATTATATAAGTAACAACTGCCAGATACGCTGAAATCAGAATCAAACTTGAAGAGACCTAGAAGAAGTCAAAATAGAAAGAAGTCAGCAATCAAGAGGAAACTAGAAAAAGACTTGTGACACTTTGCAGAAGGCAATAGGGATGCAAACAGAAGTATGGACTCTCTTATATGGAGGGAGTTGATTACACAATTCCAAAAGAAGAGCATGCATTCATGCGTGAAGTAAGGATTAGGAGGGAACTAATCCTAAATAACATGATCCGTTGAGGATTATGATGTATCTATCCACATTTCCATTGAAAGTAGGAGCATGTTGACGGGCATTAATGACACATCGTCAACGAGAAGGGAATATCCAGACCAGGGTTGTCTATTTAACCCAAGCCGTTTGGAATGATCTACCCTGTCGGGTTTTATGGCTACGTTAGCCAACTAGGATTCTAAAATAATTAAAAGATGTAAAACTAACTAAATGTATAATCATATCAATCAACACACTAATATGATTACTTAACTAATAGTAATATTATATACAATACATATATACATTTACAAGGTTTAAATAAAGCCTCGTGAAAATGATGGTTTAAACTAATGGATCAAAATAAGATGCAAAAATAAAGGAAATCGTTCTTTTACAATGAATAACAAAATAATAAATAATGAGTGAATAACATTATAAATGATATAACAATAATGAACAAAGCATTAAAGTTTTAATGATTTAATCATTCTTCATTCGAAAATTAACAAATCAAATAAAAAGATAAACTAACTAACCTAACGTTGATCAGTTGTATAGAAAATGTACTAAGCTAGATTCATCTTTATGTGTTGTATAAGCTCCACTTAACCTATTGTCAAGTATAAATCTATGACAAAAAATCAAGAACGATATTTCCTGAAGCAACTCAAGGAAATATTTTCTATTTCAGAATAGATCTATGATAACAGAAAGACAAATAGATTTTCACTCATGTGACTTTAAATTATCCAAAAGCTGAAAACAAAATCAACTCCAATCCTCAACAAATGGTATTATCAACAACCCAACATTCAATGTAAACTCAAAATGTATAGATAGACGATTAGTCACAAATATTAAAAGAACCAAAATATAATGAACCATGTAAAAGTAAACCCAACATGAAAAGATAAATGTAGAGCATTCTAAAGCTAATTCAATACAAATAAGTTTTCCATGTCCAAAAATTATATGAGAAACAATAATCAGATTACACAGTCTACAAAGGGACTAAATCCAAAAAGTAAGTTGTATCCCATATATTTTCAAAATGATAAGTCCATCATAAGGTCCAAAAGGAATTGCCCCTTGTTCCTGGGAAAGCAGTGTTATTTAAACCAAATTCTTAGTTTGTTTCTCATATCATACAAGATAGAGACAAATCTACTTTAATAAAGCATTTACTAAAACAAAATAACCATAAAGATAGGTCTGTTGAGACAACTATTCAAAATAGTTACATCATTCAAATATTGTTTCTCAAAAACGAAATTACAAGTTCATTGTATTCCCAATTTTTGACTTGTTCTTTTAACCTTTTCACATTGATCTGTTGTTCACCTGAGAAAAGAGAAAAAAGAAATCTAAATTAGAAAATAATCAAATAAATAAATTAAAAGACAAGCTACAGAATCTATGATTTTGTAGCTGGTCTAAATAAAAACAAAATAAAAACAAATTTCGTTATTATTTAAACAAATCCAATCGTGAATAACAAGAAGAGTGTTTACCAATCAGAACTTTGAAAGGAAACATCAGACAATTCTGAATTTATAACAGCATTGAAACTGGTAGAGTTTTTTTATGATCACATCTCCTGATCTCTTGAAACGTTTGTTGGCCCTGAGCGAATTTGATCAGATGCTAGCTCTGAGATCCTCATTTTCCTTTTCCAAAACTAAGTTTCAAGTCATTACTTGATTTAGTTGAGCTTGTATATAAGGGATGTCTTGGTAGTATCTTTGGATCCAATCAAAGAAACCTTCATAGTACACATGTTCTAGATTTGCCAATGGATGAGTTTGATCTAAGTTAAGAGGTTTACCCTGCTCCATAATAATTTTGAGGTCATACTGGATACCTGAGAATCCCTCTTGCTCCCTTAAAAAAGGAGGCAATTTAGACATGAAATCGTATCAGGGTGAATTTATCTTAACGGAATCAAAATTGGTATCGTCAACAGAGATAGGGTCTTCAATATCAATGGTGGGGATATGCTTTTCGTGGTTGTGACATCGATTCCTGGCCATTCTGGAAAGGATTCAGTTGTTCCTTTTGTTCTTGAAATCTATATCCTGAACCTTTTGCGTCTTCTGTTTTCCCTACTTCTTAGTTTTAATTTCGTTTACATCAACCAAATCTTTCCCAATATTGGGAGTAACAAATACCTTACCCTTCAACTTATCCAACACTTCCTCTAAATACTTTTTAGGGACGAATTCATGCCTCTAGTGTGTGTCTCTAATTGATTGATGAAAATCAACATGGGTTTCGGTAAGTAACGCAGGGTCTTCTGTAACTTACAATTCGATATGAAGGTCTTGCAGAGAATGAGTCGATGGGCAAGGGCTGGTAGGTTCGTCAAAACACAGGGGTAAATTGCTTACCGATTCAGGTGTGAGTGAAACAAAACCATTCCTAACCAGGAAATTTTTCCAGTTATTTCCTGCCTTTGAAAAATGAGAAATGACTAAGACTCAGATCAAGCCATGATGAAAGAGATTGGATTGTGAATTAGGGTTTTGTCTCTGATAAAATCTAGCCATCTTTTGAAGGCTTTTAAGAAGATAAAAATGCATGTTTAACCTGAACCCTAAAAATACCATTAGCAGGCATATATGAAACAAAAATACCAATCCATATCGTCCCTCGCAGGTGACGAATTGCTTGATAATGAATAACAAACCATGTCATCGAGGCTTGAACAGATTTATGGGTGTACCTTTGACGCCATAGCATGACTTCATGGAAATCATTAACATGTGCCAAGGAATAATTTCAATTTTTAGATTCTTGAACCAGCAGTCTCCTTCTTGTGACAAGCCCATGGCTTCCGTTATTGATTCCTCACTGACTTGCAACTGTAAGTCACCTATTTTGGCTCTAGTATCGTCGAAGGTCTTGGTGAAAGTTTGGGCGATTTCAAGGTTGAAACCCTCAAACAAATGTATAAACTTAACCCATCCAAAGACTATGAGATCATCCACAACATCATCATGGGAGAGAAAGTCATGTGAGCCATTTGTCTCTATCCTTACCACATGGGCCATAGACTTGGTTACAACATACAAGCAGTTGTAAAAAGGAGGAGCCTGTGTTTGAAACCACCCGATACGAACGATATGTTTTTCATTGTCAAAGGTGGCTCGATAAATATGATTTCGGGAGAAGACCACCATGACTACCACTTTATCTATTGATTAAACCCTGAACCAAAGGACAAATGCAATCGAAAACCACCTCCTTTGTTGAGAACCTAACCCCAAAAAATGAAGCACCACCAAACAATGCAATGAATGTGAACTCAGGCAAGCAGGACAAGGGTGTAATGGTTTCAAAGAACGGCCAATGGTCATGTAAGATGGTTATTAGACTGTGATATGACGGTCAAGGGTGGAATTCAAATTATATATTTATATCAAATTTTAAAACCAAAAGCTATCGTGAAGGTGTAAAGTGACAATCAAAACACAAATGGAAAAACAATCAAGGCATAACCCAAACGCGATCAGCTCATATCCTAATGGTAAAGAGACACTCACAAAACGATATGTTGAATACCCTTGAAGCTTTTTAAGATCATTGGTTATTTTAAAGACTCATTCAGTTTCACAAGGAGAAACTTTAGAAATTGTATGATGCGCTATGCCAAGTTTATTTCAAATTCATGCTTAATAGTCATGAAATTGAAAAAAGAGTAAAAGAGAAATTTATTAAAAAACATAAACTCAAAAACACGCAACAATAAATCAAGTGAGTCTTAAACAAAAATCATAATTGAAGTATTCGCAGACACAAAGAAGCGGCTATTAAAAATTATTTTTCATTTAAAATTGTGTTTTAAATATTGATGAAATGACATGAATATTTGGCTGCCAACAGAGCCATGAAAAGCAACATGTGTTTAGTTTGACTTTAGAAGAAGTCTTCTTCGAAAAGAAGCTTAAAGTATCCTTGGTTGTCCATCTAAATCCATTATCCTATGATGAAAGGAAGAAGTTGGAATATTCAGGGCATGGAATCTATAGAAAACTCCATGGACCCAAGAGCTAAAGAGAAACATGAGGAAGAACATGAAGATTCCAAGAGAGAAAGAAAAGTCAGAACAACTAGTTATTATATCGAAAATCACAAGACTACCATCTTGGTTTGAACCCACTAAAAGAAATAAATGAAAGTTATGATGAAGAACTAGTATATGATGAAGAAATAACAGTATATGCAAAGATTAAGAACTAGAGGTTCTTCCATAAGGAGGAGAAGACTATGATAATAGCTTGTTCCTGTAAATCAAATATACCTCTATATGAGCTATTATATCTCCTGCAATATCCATGGATTGAAGTTTACATTAGTTGGTTGTAAAAGATTTATCTCCCCATAGATCATTTGAGGAAGAAACCTTATGTAAAGCAATCTCAAGGTTTTGAGGTATACCAGAAAGAGACCTGTGTATGCAAGTATAAGAAGACCTTGTATGGATTCAAACGACTTGATGTAGACTATCTCATATACAGCAGAAGCGTGGTAAAAACTTTCCATGATAGAGACAGTGTATTAGAACAGTTACTCAGAAGTCTGGGATGATGGATTGTTAATCCATAAAAATCTCTCATGATGACAGAAGAAGTGTTACTTGAATATGTTTCAGTTGAGCCTTGCCACAATGTCATGAGCTAGCAAGAAACATAAGTGTTGAATTCAACCATGATATATTGTAATGATCATAGCTATATGAAGCCTTCAGAGAAAACCGGTGTTCCAAGATAGACCGAAGTTCATTGATATCAAGCATTACATTCTTCGTGATGAAGTCCAGAAAAGAGAAGTGGTTCTCCAATATATATCTCCACAGATGAGCAGATAGAAGATATTTTGGCAAAACCTCTGTCCAAGATGAAAAGTTTGCAAGTTGGGGCTCGTGGAGACAACTTCCTTATTGAAAAAGGAAGAGATTAATCCTAGGTTGGGAGGGAGAACTGATGTGTTATTGATTTATGGACAGTCATTTTTTAATTTGAAAAATGGTCCAAGATGAGCAGTTCCTTTCCAGTTCGGAAAGTGGTTTGAGATTTCTCACGGATAGGCATTTTCCAGTTCAGAAAATGGTCCAAAACGGACAATCATTTTCGTAATGAAAATGGTTCAATATATTGTTGATGTACCATAGATAGCGATTCCCCTTGTGGCCAGTGTGGGGGAATGGTCTAGGACAGTCATTCTTCTTGGCAGTCACTCTGAGTAGTGGTCAAGTAGAAAGGTCTGCCTCGTCAGGTAGTCATCCTTTCAAAGTTCACAGTTGTTAATAGTTTCGAAGAATGGTTTGTTTTGGAGGTTGGTGCAGAACAGTCATTTCCTTAGGAAATGGTTCGGACAGTCATTCCCTAGGGCAGACTTATTCTCTCCAGGTTTCACTATGTTTAGTGCCAGAGGAATGGCCCAGTTAGGTGAATGGTTCAGGTTCAGCAATCAGGGACATACATTCCCTAGGGAAGACTCATTCTATCCAAGTTGCACTATCAATCAGGGACATACATTCCCTAGGGCAGACTCATTCTATCCAGGTTTCACTATATTTTTTAATGATGGAGGAATGTCCCAGTTAGGTGACTGGTCCAGGCTCATAAATCGGGGACAATTATTCTTCCATGCTTGGGAAGAATAGTCCAAATAGCCCATGGTTGATGTTTTACTATATGAGGGCAGATGATCTTCCAGATCTCATAGATGTGAGTGGAAGAATGGACCAGATGACTTATTTTATATCATGATATTGTTTCTATGCAAGTTGATATCAAATGATATGATTGCTATGGAGAATGTATGTCTCTGGACAATAGATGTATGCTATTGTTGTGGATGTGTTCCACTGGTTGTGACTATGTGTCACTGATTAAGTAGTTGTGTGCTACTTGGTGTGGTTGTGTACCACTAAATAGTAGTTGTGTACTACTATGGATAGACACAGTTGTGTTATGTTGAATGTCATTGTTTTAATTGCCATGTAGACTATCAATAGTGTTGAAAATGATTATCAACTAGATGGATAGTTAGTGTGCTCAGACATTCTCCAGGCGGAGAATGGTCCAGATAGAACAAGTTGTTGGTGGACAGTTATTCTCTCTATGGAGAATGGTCCAAGTTGACAGTTTGTTGACATGTCATGGACTAGTATTTTCCTGAGGCATGGATTGTGGCCCGATTAGGAAAATGGTTCAGGACCGATATTTTCTAAGGCATATAGGTTGAGATGGATCTCTATGGTACATATGACCCAATTAGAAAATAGTCCTAGACTGACATTCCTACAAGAATGGTCTATGTATCCCATGGCGTGGCTTTAAGTGTTTGTTGGGACAGTCATTCTTCTGGGACATATGTTCAGATTAGAAGAATGGTCCTTGTATCACTCTGTGGATTGAGTGACTTATTCAGCATCATGCCTGAATACTCAAATGGATTATGGCTTCGAGAGATGATGTAGTTGATGCTATCATATGATATTGATAGGATGATGGTGCTCGTGATCTAATCATGAGATAGCTTGTATGGATATGATGATGCTACCAGTTGAATGGCATGTTTGTTCTCAAGGCCATTGCCTTCAATACCTCCCTAGCTAGGAGGGAGTGTTGATATTATGGTAGCTACAGGAGGTATTAACCTCCACATGTAACCCTGACGAGAATAGAATATTCTGGGAAGCAAGAAGAAACCCTAAGGCATTGGACATAACCCTAGAAGACAAGTCGGATAAAGGAAATATTTAATATTAATTGTTTAGCCTCCAGAATGAGAAGTCGACCCAGACAGCTAAGGAAAAATAGTATAAATATAGGATGTCAGAGCTCATTTTGAGGACACAACTCCAAATTGCAACAGTGAAGAAGTGCACACTATAGAAAATGGGAAGTGCGCAAGTATGGTGAGTAGTTGCAGCTGTAGCTACTACAATCTGTATTCTCGGTTTTTCTATTGGTTATGGTTTGGACTTTCTTCCTTCTGTGTTAGCTCTGGAGAGAGGTGTTACACATTATTTTTGTCATCCCTATAACCGTTAATGATGTAAACCTATATGTTTCCTTCAGAGGGGTCAGTGGCCTGAATTCCTGAAGAAAGAAGGGAGAAGACCTTTTACTGAGAGAAGAAGTTGTATTTTCCTTTGTAAAAACCCTATTAAAGAGGATTTCCGTAGGCTACTCTATACACAGGGTGCAGAAATGCTTGATTTCCGTAGGCTTCACTATAGCTAGGCTGCAGAGTTTTTGCAAGCTACATTATAGCTAGGGTGCAGAAATTCTTGTACATGGGAAAAATGAGCGTCTTCTCGATGCTTCTAGAAGGAAAAGCTTATATGGTGAGGTGGCCTCCGGACAGTTTGGATCTTACTCACTTTCATGATTTAGTGGGATAATCCTAACCTCCTCACCTTATCCTCTTCAGCTTATAAAAGGAGAGGAGCTCTCATGGAGAAAGTTAGATTGGCTTGAGCTTGAGTTTTGTAGATGTGAAATTTGGCTTGAGATTGTTAGCTTGGTTAGAGTGGCTTTGAGCTTTGCTTTGTCAAGATAGATTGTGAGTAGCTATCAGATCTATGATATTAGAATCCATGGAGTAGAATTTTGTGGGAAGCAAGGAACTGTTGGAAAGAACCTAACAACATCAAGGCATCTGGTTGTATCTTTCTTCCACATTCTTTAATACAGATATACTTTTCTTTCTTATATGAATGTTATTTGTCCATATTGTATGATTCCTTGATCACATACATAGTTTCATATCAAATAGACTATGTTATTCTTATCTTTGTTGGCTTGTGTTTATTTACAGATATTTCTCATAAACCTTGCGACAGAGCTTGGATTGCATTGGTGAAGTCGGATCTTCAATATTTAAAAGGTATGTTCTAGATCCATTTCTCATTTGATAATTGAAATCTAAGGAAAGCGTAGTGTATTGTATTGTTTTGCTCTAGTTTTGTAGTGAAGTTAGGGGGATTGATTTGTGTCTGCACTTAACAATTAGCCCGATAACAAAATTGGCAACCGTACTGGGGAACGGATTGTTTTCCTAGTCTGTCTTTCTTTCTTTCTTTGATTTCCTGGGTTCTGCTCTCCGAGTCTATGGGGGATCCATCCATCCAACCTTTTTCCAATTTTCCTTTGTTTACAGGCATTTCCGCACTGTATCCCATATGCAGCCTGTAGAAACCTTAAAGCATCGCACCCTGACGGTTTAGACCAATGCGGAATCTCTGCACCCTACCCATATCTAGCCTACAGAAACTTCAAATCATCACATTGTACCTTACTTTTGGGTTGCGACATCTCCTATAGAATTTTTTCGATTTAGTCTTTTTGTCTTCTATCACCCAGATTTTCTTTGATCACCTGGGATGAACTTTTGGAGCCTGTATTTGACTTTTTCCAGACTGCTTGACAGTCTTTGAGCTGCTTTTATCCATTCTTTGCTTGGTTATTGCTTTGTTTTCTTTTGAAAGATTTGGTCTCTTGCTTTGAGTGTCTTTCAATTACAAAGCTTTGTTTTTCTTTAGAATTGTTTAGTGAAAAGAACACTTCTTTTTTCTGAATAACTCGTGCTAAAAGAGAAACTTTGTTTGGGTTGTGTTTGTTTTGAAGTGGTTTTCTATTTCTTTTAGCTATCTTTGAAACATAAAATTTTAATTTCTTGCTTTTTATTAGATTGGGGTCATATTTGCATTTGAAGTAGCGAAATTGCATGATTTTTGGCCTTTTTGATCTTGAATTCTAAAAACAAATCCTTGAGAATCATGTATTGGTGTATAGTCTATTTTGCTCATTTCTTGAGAATCTTGATATTGATGAGTTTAATAAAATTTTGGGACATTGTGCATATGGGAATGATAAACGTTTTCTCCTTCTCGTAATATAGCTTTCATCGAAGTGAAATATTTGCATTCTCATTTCTTTGCATTGATTAGAGTCGGTCAAAACATCATTTAGTCCACGCCATTTTCCTCTTGAGTAACAACATACTTAAAATAAAGTGCTAAACTAAAATTGATTAGACATTTTTATATATTTTCTAGTAGCAAACCTACATTAGATTAGTTGTAGGGCTTTGGAATAGGTGTGAAAGATAAATTTCCAAAGCTGCAAACAAACATAGAATCTTGAGTTAGGGAGCGGTAAATCCATTTATTAAATTTTGTCCTGGGAAGCCCTTCTCACACAAGGGTCAATCACGAGGTCGCATTAAGACTGGCAGAGTTACTCACCCTGCTTTGTTGGTCTTGGTGTAGATATTGCGCGTATTATGGGGGTCACTTGAAGGTATACCCACAATTATGAGTGGGATCCTTTCGAGTTGATTTCAGGCTAGATACCCTGCCTTTGCACATGGATCAGACTGTCAACTATTTCCCCAGGCATCATTTTCATAATTGGTAACCTTAGTGGCCTATCTCTTTAGGGTCTTTACATAAGGTGATTGTGGAGGGGCAAGTCTTCATGGTACCTGGAATCGATGTTGGCCAAACTCACTCGGACTCCTTGGAGGGTATACCCACGATTATGTGTGGGAGCTTGCACCAGGGTGTAAGTCCATTAAACAAGTCATCAGCGTAACTTTTTCACCCACTCTATCTCAACCCCTTCTTACTTTGTTCCCACGACGTTGGATTTCATCACCAACTAGTGTGCTCATTGTGAGAAGGTTTTGTTTGCTTTCTTGCTTACTAGATTTTTAGCGTGTGTTGTTTGTTTTCCCTAGTGGACTCTAGATTGGATCTTTGTTTTAATGGCATCAGTTTCTGGAATGACCAATGAAGGAACCCCTTTTCTATGGGAAACTTTTGTTTTTCCTTCTTATGGAAACATTGGTCCTCCTCACATCGCTACTTTGAGCCTTCCAGGTCTCACAATTGGATTACCGGTATGGTTATTTTCCACTCAGGTAATCCCAAATGTAGTTAGTGCTTCAGTTGTTATAATTTCCCCCCAAGAACATCAACCTCATGGTGATCCTTCGCCTTCTTCACCAGTAAGATCTTCTTCGCCTTCTTCACTTGAAAGGTCTTCTTTTGTTTCATCTTCTTCGCTGAGTGAAATATCTAAAGCTCATAACTCAGTGGATAAGAAGAAGAAGAAAAGGAAGACTAAGAAGAAGAAAAATAAACAAGGGTCTAAGATTCCAACCACTACCAGACATGTTGGAAAGAAACCAGTAACTGTTAATCGTGTTGGGAGTGTTAATGACACCAAGATCACCCAAACAACTCGTAAGCCCAAGTACCCTTGCAGGATTTGTAAGGGTAGCCATCTTCTTAAGGATTCACCTGGTCTATCCAAGGTTATAGAAGCATGGTCTACACGCCCTCGCCAACCCATGTCGTCAGCCTCTGAACAACATGTTGATGACCTCTCGTCAACTAGTCACGATATTGTTGGGAAGAAGAAAAGTAGAGCCAGGTTCCCATGTATGTTATGCAAAAGGAGTCATCTAACTCACCTTTTCCCTCGTATGGATTAAGCCTCGAAATTCCTGGAAAACATGATTGTTTCACAGCCTCAACTTCTAGTTGCTTATCGCAAGCTTATTCTCAACCCACCTGTAGTTGATGGAATTATTAATCTGGTGCCTTTGTCAGTCAATCTGGTTGATCATGTTGTCAATATGGTTACATCCTTAGTTGAACTAGATGACAAAGTGGTTGATCTGATCCCATCCTCGGTCAATCCCACTCTCTCGCCAAAGAGTGAAACCCAAGCAGTCAATCCCTTTCCATCCGTCGATCCCATTCTCCCCTTGGAGAATGAAACCCAAGTGGTCGATCTGATCTTATTATCAGTCGATCCTACTCTCCCACTAGAGAGTAAACCCGATATTGCCCACATTTTTTTCGTTGATACAGACTCTACCATGTCGGGGGGTATTCCTCCTTCTCCCATGGAACCCCCTCCAAGTAATGAGGCCATCCTTTTTTATTGGGGTGTGATAATTGGACCTTGTCTTCCCTCTCACATTCCTTTCCAGATTATAGTACAGGTTTGTGGTCGGGACGTTCCTCAGACGCTGATAGATGAAGGTTCGTCCATTAGTATTGTGTCCTCCATTGCTTGGAAAACTTTGGGTTATCCTCATCTTGTGTTGGTTACCTAGACTATGTTCACTTTTAACAGAAGAACCAGTCACCCTTTAGGGATCCTTCCTCAATTTCCTGTAACTTTGGAAGGGAAAATTGTCTTTATTGATGTTATGGTAGTCCAAGACCCCTTGGATTTCACTTTACTCCTTGGGCGAGATTATGTCTATGCCATGAAAGATATTGTGTCCACTCTTTTTCGTGTGATATCTTTCCTGCACGATGGCAGAGTGGTGACTATTGATCAACTTTCATTTGTTGGTTCTGACTTGATCATCAACTCAATGAATTCCCTAAACAGTTTGTATATGCAGTCAATGTCACCCTTGCCACAGGTCAATTATGTGGTGTTGTATCCCATGCCTTCAGTTCCCAATGTCGATGAGCCTCTCACTGTAATATCACTCCCTTATGACTTGGATCTGGTAGTTGACATGGTAATCTATTCGGTAGGGCTACTGGAGCTTGATCTCCATACCCCAGTCGCGACCCTCGACATGGTGTCTTTCCAGAGTGTGTGTCTTACATCTAGTGAAGATCTCTTGGAGACCATGACCGAGTTTTGTCCCTTGATATGGTGTCCTTCCAGAGCATTGTCCTCTTGGAAGCCATGATCAAGAGAAGAGATGTTGAGCATGGTTTTTTTATTTCAATCTCATTAAAAAATGAAACCAGCTTTGAGCATGTTTTTCTGATTTCAAGCTCGTTAAAAAATGAAACCAGCTGAGGATAGTTTTCGCGTCTCTATAGCAACCTCGTTAAAAAATGAAATAGAGCTTACGAGCATAGTTCATGTTTCTGTGTCAAGCTCGTTAAAAGATGAAACAGAGGTTTGGGGATCGAACCTTGATTCTTGAGCATAGTTCATGTTTCTGTGTCAAGCTCGTTAAAAAATGAAACAGAGGTCCAAGGATTGAACCTGGATTCACGAGCATAGTTCTTGTTTCTATGTCAAGCTCGTTAAAAAATGAAATAGTTTTCCCCCTCTTCAATTGAGTCAAGTACTTTTTTCTATATATGATTTGAAGCTTCTTTTCATCCTCCTTTTCCATTGGATGAATCGAAGCTTGGGGGGAAACGCTTCCAGCCTCTGGACTTCATGTTGAAGTTAAGACACTAGCTTCTTAAGCTGGGAGCTAAGTACCAACCATCCCTTTGTTATGCGTTGGGAAGTCCAAAGCATAGTTTTCTCTAGTTCAAGCTTGTGTAAAAATGAAACCAATTACCTCAAGCATAGTTTCCTCTGGTTCACGCTTGTGTAAACATGAAACCAGGTCCAAGCATCGTTTTGTTTATTTTTAAGCTTGTGAAAAAATAAAATATATCCCAAGCATGGTTTTGTTTTGTTATAAGCTTGTGTAAAAATGAAAACAATCCCGAGCTTAGTCTTTGTTCTTTCTCATGCTCGTAAATCAATGAGAATGTAACTAAGTAACCTTTTATCACTTTTTCGGACTCGTAAAGGTTATACGAAAAAGGAACCCCGTGGAGTTCCCTTTAAGCTCTTTTCAGACTCTCTAAACATGAAAACATTGTCGAGTGATCTTGTTCTTTTCACGCTCGTTAAAGTATTAGAAAGCACGTCTGTTGAGCGGTAGTTTATCTCTTTTTCGGTCTCATCGGACTACTTTACGAAAAAAGGACATTTTGGATTTTTCTTTAAGTGTTTTTCAGACTCTATAAACATGAAAAACCCCTGAGTTTTCTCTCTTTGGAATCATTAAACAAACATCGAAAGACCCATATGGAACCAAACAAATCCTTCTTAGGGTTCATTAAACATACTCCGAGGGACTTGTCCAAAGGATGAGCTTACATTTCAAGCATATGTTATCATCCTCAAGCTTGTGTAAAAATAAAGAGGTACTCGCCAGAAATGGTGGGGGGGGAATTGGGAAAGAAATGTATCTAAGCCTGTATTCTATGGAAGAGTCACTTTTGAACATGACACCCTTTCACTTGCTTTGTGTCTAGGTTGGGAAAATCCACTTGTCTCTTGATCATACTCCTTTATAAGATTACAAATTGGTCTGTGATCCCTGTTGTTGAGTCAGTGTTTCTAAGACAGTTGTCATGTCTTCAATATGTTCAAAGAGAATTTCAACCCGAAAATCCTTCTATTGCGTCAGCCATTTCTGCAGTCCTTAATCCTTCTATTACATCGGCCATCCCTGAGTTATTCCTAAATCACTTGTTACTCTGATCTACTTTAAATATTGTTACCCATTCTGTGTCATTGATGTGGGATACATTAAGGCCCTCCTATGACGAGTCTTTTCCTGTCGAATTCAACTCATCATCCAGGAATTATACTTAGAAACTAATTGGTACCTTGGAACTTGCATGCCTCAATGGTAGGTTTCCTCACTTTCGACAGTTGGCTTTCATTATTGACCCCTGATCAGGAGATTCCGTCGAGTGTTCGACTTTAGCTCATTAATTCGCACCTGTTGGATTGTACTAGTGTACCTTGGGAGTCATTGACATTAATGGTGACTTCCCTCGTACTTGTTAACGGTATTCATTGATGACTGGTAATCAAGTGGTTTCTACCATGTTTGACTTCAGCACATGTATTCGCATGGTTTGATTCGTACTATAGAGTGGTGGAGATGAAGACCCTGAATCTTTTCTACCAGATTTAGGTTGCATTGGACTGTATTCATATTGTATTGTTGCATAGATCCACATTGTATGTCTCGTGGCTATGTTCAAATTTGAGTCTTTAACACATAGATCCACAGTGTATTTTTGGTGGCTATTTTCAGATTTGAGTCATATTGGCATGGATCCACAGTGTATGTTTGGTGGCCATGACATGTCTTACTTGACATGGATCTTCACATGTCAGCATTTGTGCTTTTATTCATTTGTATTTTGAGTATGGGAATGCCTACCTCAGTGATGATATATTATTGTACTGTATTTCCTT
>SNQJ01S0074811.1:28869-46684 GCA_010110895.2 Picea sitchensis | reverse complement strand
TGCTTCTAGAAGGAGAAGCTTCTATGGTGAAGTGGCCTCCGAATAGTTTGGATCTTACTTTCTTTCATGATTTAGTGGGGTCATCCTAACCTCCTCACCTTATCCTCTTCAGCTTATAAAAGGAGAGGAGCTCTCATGGAGAAAGTTAGATTGGCTTGAGCTTGAGTTTTGTAGATTGGAAATTTGGCTTGAGATTGTTAGCTTGGTTAGAGTGGCTTTGAGCTTTGCTTTTTCAATATAGATTGTGATTAGCTATCAAATCTACGATCTCAGAATCCATGGAGTAGAAGTGTGTGGGAAACAAGGAACTTTTGGAAAGAACCTGACAACATCAAGGCATCTTGTTGTATCTTTCTTCCACATTCTTTAATACAGATATGCTTTTCTTTCTTATATGAATGTTATGTGTCCATATTGTATGATTCCTTGATCACATACATATTTTCATATAAAATAGACTATGTTATTCTTATCTTTGTTGGCTTGTGCTTATTTTCAGATATTTCTCATAAACCTCGCGACAGAGCTTGGATTGCATTGGCGAAGTCGGATCTTCAATATTTAAAAGGTATGTTCTAGATCCATTTCTCATTTGATAATTGAAATATAAGGAAAGAGTAGTGTATTGTCTTCTTTTTTTCTAGTTTCATAGAGAAGTTAGGGGGATTGATTTGTGTATGCACTTAACAATTAGCCCGATAACAAGAGGTACGCTACATTGATTGGCTATTAGTCCTAGGTTTTGCTTCCGGAATTATTCTTCGTCAAGGTTAAGGTGCTCGGGGGTGGCGTCGGCCTATGGTTGGGTGACAATATTGCTATATTGTCTATGGTTAAATGAGCACACCTATTATTTCTAACAATTATGGCCTTTGGCTGAAAAGTGTTTTCATTAGTATTCCTAAAAGGTGCTAAGGAAGAAGAATATGCCCCAAGGGAAGAGGACGGGGAATTTGATTTTCACTCGTAGGTTATCATCCTATTATTCATATCTTACACGAGTTGTAGGAGGGAAGACATATATGTTTTCTTGACCAAGTCTCCCTTAGGGAGACTCGTTCTTTCGAGTTGTTCCTCATATTCTAGGCAAGTATGAAGAGCGGAACCAAGATTTTCAATAGCCTTCTCTTCAAGTCTATGACGATAAGGAGAAGGTAACGCATTATAATAATGCATGAAAGAAGTCTGATTTTGAGGATGGATTAGTTTAGGGATTTTATTATATAATTTGGTGAAGTGAAGGTTAAAAGACTTAATGGTTTCACCATATTTATAGGAAATATTGTTGTAGTCCCTTAACCACTCATCTCGACTCTTGGATTGTCCATAAGTGGATTTGAACCAATAAACTAAATCTTCCCAAGTGGAAAGAATTTTGGGAGGGATATCAAAAAAAATTGTTGCATCTTTCCCTTCGAGGGAGTTGACAAATAAATGCATGCAAGTGTCATTATCATTAGCCCCTATATTATAACAAGCATTATAAAATGCTAAAAGGTGTTCATTTGTAGTAATGGTATTATTTCTTGAAAACCTAGGTAAATGCTCCTTGAATTTTGGTAAAGGGTGGGTAGCAGGTGCCATATTCAAGGGAGAAGATACATGCCATGGGGTGGTTTTAGAATCTTCCTCGAATTGGAAAAGCCCACATTTCTTTACAACTTTAGCAGGATTTGTAGTGGATTGAATAGGGACTTGATGACTGTATATACTACCAATTACTAATGAAGCATAAGGTTGCGAGGAGGAGGCACCTCTGGTGCCACTACCACTACCCACAGATGTCATGTTGAAAGTGATAGGTATAGGTGATAAAGGTGAACTGGCAGAATCAGATAAAGTTCGCCTAAGAGCACTTTCTTCTGTTGATAAGAAAATTTTCCTACTTTCTATTTCAAAAATAAGGGTAGCTTCAGGGGACAACCCTCTTCTCCTTCGAGATATGTGAGGATTAGAGGACATGAAATGAAAGACCAGAGAGGTAGGAAAAGGGAGGTTATTGTTGATTTTTGGGTTGCCTTTGCCTGGCTTCCCAACGTTCGTGAATATTTATGTCCATTTCAATTAATTCCCAAGAGCACTCAAGTTCATCATGAGTACTAGCAATTTCTAAAATAATTTTGAATAGGGTCAATGCAATGTTGGTTTGGTCATCAAGACGGTTTCCAATATTGGGTTGTCTCGTAACAGGTACCATCATGGAAATAATCAGTCAAGGATTATTCAGAAAAAACAGAAAAATGAAAGATAATCATGATACAATCAACCAGATATCTCCCCAGTATGGTCGCCAAATAAATGTTGAGGAAAATATATGGAGAACCTTACTCAAGCATTTTCATATCTTCTCGGGCTACGGCAAGATAGTTGGGAATGTCAACTGGAGTTTATAGCCTTAAAAATAAATCACTTAATCTAAAGGTATTAATTACAAGGGACTAAGGCTGGGTTGTTTTATATATTATATGTAACTGTGAAAAAAAGAAATAAACTTAAATAGAAATTACATGAGTGTGTACATAAATTACATGAGCCTATACATGGAGATAAAAGAAAAAAAATGAACCAGATCATCAAAATACATATGTGAGACCGAAATCAGAAAATTGATTTTTGTATTGATTTCATTCTGAGATGCAAGGTTGGATTCTCTTTACAAACCCCTGCGAGGGTTGGGACCAAAGTATTATTTAGAAGCCTCTGATGGGAACCATACAGGAATACTCTGACAACAAAAGAAAAATGAAGCTAAAGATTTGGATTAGCTTGCCACAAAATGTTGTCACTTGACTCTGCAAGATATTTTTTATCAATCATGAAAATTAATTCATAAACAAACAAGAACACACAGACTGCCAAAAATAAATCATACACCTTTAAAACAAGTTGTTGAAATATATGATTCGGTTTTGAATCATGATGCCTTCAATAAGACCTTGTTGTCATCAAGAGGGTTAAGCCTTCTAGTAAACTCAGAATGAATAAAAAATGAAAGTATCTCACTAGTATAGAACAAACCTTATGGTTGAAGTCCTCCTTCTATTATCTCCCCTTGTCTCTTCATTTGATTGAGCTTTTATTCCTTCTCAATAAGTTATGGTAGTTCAACTACCTTTCTTTAGTTAAGCCTAATTAGATTAACTAATTAGTTGAGACAAATAATAATAATATATATAATTAAGGGTCTAATTAAATAATAACTAAATAGTCGGGACCCCTTGTGACTCTCATTTTTATTTCTTTTAATAATCATCAAACATGAAATATAAAACCCCAGTCATTTGATTCAAACATCCTCCTTGTAACTCACGTTCTCATATTTATGATCAAAATATTTTAATATCAACAAAATATAACATGACCATATCCAAAAATAACATTATATCCATGATGTCCAAAACATTGTCAAAGTAAAAAGACTATCCTCAACTAGAAAATAACATTAGTCATCATCAAAAACTGTATTTATTGTGAGAGGCATTTGACCTCCTTTCATTGTTGTCCTCTTTTGATATTTTTGTTGCAACCTTAGGATGATTGGAACCTTGAGGTTGGACTGCAATGATAATGTGAGAACAATCATCTTTGAGATGAAGACGTAAAGACATATATTCAAAGGACTCTTTGGATGACTTGGAGGGAGTGGCCACTCATTTTTCCTTTATCTTGCTCATGCTTGGGAACACCAGTGTTTAGCCTCTTACTTGCATGAGAAGACTGCTCGGGTGAGAAAACATGATCAACTTGGGGATTTGGATTTTTTGGGGGTGGAGGAGGGGGTAATGGCAAAGACACAGTAGGCCAACCACGGTGATGAGCAGCAGGTTGATGGACAATCTCTTGCCAACCATCATTGGCAGTCGGTTCTGGCTGCATAGACACATGAGGGGGAACATTGTTACCAGAAAATTTTTGATGTGGCTGGAAGGGAGGTCTCTCATGTTAGGGCTAGAGTATCCCATGACCAACTAGGTTGAAGAACATAACTTGAAAGAGTTGATTTAATTCATGTGTTTCGGAATCAAAATGTATTGAAAATCATGGCCTTCTATGGCCCCTCTGCCAATTTCCTATTCCTCTGTTAACACCTCTGCCATTTCTTCCCCTGCTAAATAATTTCATCCTGAAGCAATATTCCAACATGTCATGAAAAAATATTAACAATCCATGCATCAATACTCTACCTAAATAAAATAAAAAGGTTGGCTCGATAATTCACCATAGAAGCACATGCAATCCATCCATCAATACCTTATCACTCAACAATCAATTTTCCATTTGAACAGGGAGCAGTGGGGCTATCGGGAAGATGAGGGGGTTATAATGAGCAAAATAATGAGAGAATGGATGGGAAGAAACCAACAAATATTGTTCAAGCAAATGTAGAAGTAACAGAAAGTGTATCCATATCCAATTTCCCAACACCAATCATCAGCTAGCCTTTTCTTTTATTATCAATCCTTTCTTTTTTCAACCAAATGAAATTCATAATAATAGAATAGGGAATGTTTAAAATGTATTTGGGAAGGCGAGGGCCATATAATGAGCGAACAATTGAGAGCATGGAAGGGAAAAGATGATTATTGTTCTATTATATGCAATTGTATTTATTAAAAAAAAAACATCATCAACATTATTTGCTAAAACCTTTCTATGTTCAATAACTCAAATCCAACACACAGTTGTTTTCATATTACCCAATATAAAACCCCACGAAAGTTCTAGTACTGTCAAATTGTACACATTAATTTCCCCTTCCTTTTCTTTTTATCAGCAGAGCTTTCATAAAAGACTGCTAGCAGAGTCACTCCAACAATTAAAACCAAACTACATCAAGCACGTACAGGAGGATGAAAACACCTCATAAATCCATCATCGCAACTTTAATACTAACAAACTGAGCTTTGAAACCCCATGTGAAACTGGTGCTTATCATTTATTTTAACATTATACAACTTCAAAATCGACAAAAACCCACATGGATAAATAACGAGTGAGACAAGACTTAACACAAACAACCAATCTTCCCATTGTCGAGTTAATCACTTATAACATGCATCAATACCAGAGTTTGAATCTCTTAATTTCCGTACACCAGATAAAATAACTGAGGTTTGCGCACACGAAAGGGCGAAACATACATCAAGGGTTAGAAAAAAAAACACATTTAACCATCTCTTATCATAACAGACTTTCCACGGACCTCTCATGGTGGCCACAAGGAAAATACGCCCATATATTCAAAAATAGTTGACATGTAATTTGAAGGAGCTACAAATCTTCCAAATACCGGGTAATAGCGTTAAGCAAACAATTGTTCTTTTGTTTCACAGAGAAAAAGAAACCCTTGAATTTCAATGACCAGAGATGAGTGAAACCAAAAACAAAAATTTGCCACAGTCACATATTTTGGATGAAATGTTATCGCATAACCCAAACAAAAAGTAAATTTGGAACATTAATTAGCTTGAAACACTTAAATTCCAACAGGGAGAACCTCCACTTTAAATGTAATTTACACAGTCGATACGCACATACATTCATTTAAACTTCAGAAAGAAAACACAGTTTGTAAGCAAATCTAAGAGCCAACATGATGATTTTATTATGAGAGGAGCTATATTTCATGAATGGAGAAGTAAGATCCATCATACATGTATGGAGAATTCCAGGAAAATCACAAGCATGACTATTCTCTCCAAGGCCGAGAAAAATGGAGGCAGCACCAGCCAAAGAAACTAACACAACTGTGAACCAAGTGAAGGTGGCGACCTCGATGTAGGGTTAGAGAGACGTGCAGTAATTGCACAATGTTTCTCACATTTATTCCATCAACTATATCCAAGTACAAGTGCATCCAATACATCCAACGCATAGTCCACTAAATGTGCCACATAACATTTCAATCCAAAAATCGAACTTGCCACCTTCCATTAACCCATAAGTTTTATATGCATACTTTAACACTTAGTACCAAATACATCTTATGTCCCACATTCCTTGCTAGGGAAGAATGTCCACCCTATAAAACTTAACCAATGCCCATGATAATAACAAGAATATCATAAGTGTGATATGCCATAACTATATATATCCCATGCTTGGATTTTAAATCAACAAGTCAAATTATATGTGTAGCAAGAATAAACCAAGATGCTCATTAAAACAACATTATTCCCATTCCTCCCCCGGATGGGGTGTTAGTGCGAGACATATGGCGAGAAGCAGGAGAGAGGTCAGGCCAGCAAGGTAGGGAGCCATGTGTTGGGCTCGTGCCAATTACCACTGCCTCAACCTTGCATTTATTAGATTTCATGTCTCTGCAGCACCATTAACTCTGGTGTGCCCGACGCTCATTACCAACTTTACTATGGCCCCTCCGTCTGCAAGTACTTTTCATCCTCGCTCGTGACCCGACCCTCTCATCCCTCCGCTGCCCAGGCCTAGTTTATCCTGGGCTTTCATGGTGTTCTCAACCCTTGGCCCTCTCCAGGATCTTTACATTTGCATGGGGCACTCAGCTCATTTCTACCTTCAACTGGAGCACATTATGTCGCATCAAAGAGGAAGGCCATGAAGAGGTTCTCCATGGCATCCTCCTCGGCCCCGTACCTCTGCTTCTCCCCCTGGTTCACCCTCCACATTCTCCTCGCCACCTCTGTAGCATGAGATAGAAACTCTTGCCTCCTCCACCCCACCTGCCTCCCGATTCGAATGCCTAATCATCACTAATAGCTCGTCGGGCTCTCTTTCGCGATTTCTTGTCGTCCCACCAAATTCCAGAACCAACGAACCGTCTTTTGCACCGGTGGTTTGCTCCTCCCAGCCACCCTTGGGGGCGCCACCTCTTCTTCGAAGTGCCCGACACAGCGCGTACTCATCTACCGACTTCATCCCTGACTCGCAGCTGAAAGATAGCCTAGCCATTCTCTATGGATTGGTCTTCGAGCTCTGTCAGGGAATGGAGGACCTCCAATTCTGACTGCAGCTTATGGATGGGAATACCTCGACCCTCCTTCAGATCCTATCCACCTTTCAGGATACTTTCCCCTCCACTTCAGAAGGCGCAGCTTCAGCAGAGGCACCCCATGTAGAGGGCAATGACAGGAATGATCAGACGCAACGTTCAGCAGGGGTCATTGTGGAGCAGGTCACGCATGAGGACACGGAGGCTACGACAGCTACAGGTTTGCATGCGTACAGTCTACCTGGAGACACCCTGCCAGCTGCCAACATGGATGAGAGCAACGTGGACGCTAACATGCATTTGGAAGGCAAAGGGACAACCATTGAAGAGGAACCTTGGTACGCGGCCTATCAAGCCACCTGGCCAGGTTACTCGCCAAGTGTTTGACCCCATAGGGGTTTTGTTCTCTTTACTAGTTTCTTTTCTTAGCTGTGGCTTAGTCAGCTTAGTTCTGTTTTCTAAGATTGTCAGACTGTAAACTGCTAGACTTACCCGACTGGGTGAACTGGTTTCCCCTCTATTGGGGCAGTTCAGTAACTGCAGCACAGTTGTTTTCAAGTTTTTGTACCTCTAGCCTAGTTTTTTGAAGGCCCTTTATATATAAAATCTCTTACTTACAAAAAAAAACATTATTCCCATTCCTTTTTAATATTAAATTACCATTAAACCCCATCATTCATTCAAAAAGTGGGTTTGAATTTCAAATTGTCAAGTAATCTTGCAAGGTAGTAAAGAGCACAAGCAAATAAAAGAGCCTTTCATTATTATTCACATAACAGGGTCCCATCTATTTAGTATGTTTTAAATATATATAAGTAATAAGGCATTGAAACAAATTTACATGCAGGGATTCCATGTTGCACTTTTGGGCGTCAATAGTGTGGTGTCGTCTAAGTCATTAGTTAGTTCAAATATTTGTCGGCGACAACATATTTTTGGTAATAACGACCGATGTGACAGATCATTCTACCACGTCACCTTTAGCCAATTTTGGGACTATGGGATCATTAATACCACTGAGAGGAGGATGATTTTCTTGATTCAAAATAAATATGGAATTAATTACAAAGACTATGCAAAAGCACGACATTAAGGCAACACGGGCGATCAATGTCAATCACAACAAATCTAATGGCCAGAATAGGACATGTTATCAGCCAACTCAAAGAAGATACGGGATAGTAACTCTGCATGCATGACAAACTAGGTGTCATTATGATATCATCTTCTTAATAAGGATCACAACATCCCACTTCCTTTCATATTCTCTATATTCCAAACGTGCTCCTTCAGCACCCCCCTCTCCTTGTAGTAAAACATTAGCAGGTCTAAGTATCATCTCCTTCCTATGGCATTCCAGCCTCCTTAACACCATCTCTAGTATGAAATCATTGATAAAACCTCACTTGTGACCAAAGGCTAAGGCCATGAAGTATCAACCACTTCCCGACTCAGTGCTACCTTGTGGCATCCCATTCGGAATAGTGCCCCTGCTCAAGTGTGTCGAATATAACGTCTGAAATCCCCATCAATTCCCTGAACTTCAAGTCAACAAATACACAAAGGTCATTCAAAGAGAATATGGAACTAACAGAATGATGATGCAATAATGGGCACGACCCCTAAATAAATATGAAATTATCTCCCTCCTTGAATGTCCACATTTTGGACGGGCTAAGGTCGTTCAGTCATGTGTTTTCTTCCTCCTCACTAAAGTGCATGGGGGTTACTTATGCTTGTAACAACCCTATCTTATTGACCAGGCCATTATACACAGAAATTAAGGCCTTCCTACTTTTGGTGAAGATCTGACCAATAGTCTCAAGGCAAAGGATGCACAAGAGGAGGAACTTTATTCTAAATAGGGCACGCATAGGGGAAAGCACGGGGTGGTAATCCCCGAAATTGACAATTCAGATGTTAGGTTTGCCACACAACTACTTACAAATAAAATTATTCACAAATGTTGGAAGGATGAATGCTTTATCGGGATCGTTCTTACGGCAGACCATTATGTTGATGGGATTCAGATGGCTTGGGCCCCCTACTTATTCAAAGAATTCCTCACTAACTGTTTGAATTCCCATGATGAGGGGAAATATTTTCATTACAGTTGGGTCCTCCTAATATTGGGTATTGTACTATGGTACCCACCCCCCAGCTTTGAAATTGACATGGAATATTCCCCCTCATTCCTTGTTCCTCAATTCTTACCACTCCAAAATTCCAAAACTGCATAGTCCCACGCTACAATTTCTAAAGCCTTTCGTCAATGGTACACATAGTTGATCAATGCTTTTGTCAAGAGACTCTGCATCCCCCCCCACATCTTTGACATGTATGAGCATCATATTCAATTTAAATGGAATTTCCATAACATGGTAAACTTTTGCCACACAGCTAGAGGCAAGACGAAAGTAGTGCTTCCCTTATGTATTATGGAGAGAGATATCATATAGTGAGATGAAAAATGGTCGGCCAAGTACCATCCTTCTTTCTCGGAGGTGAAATTTTAATTTGAGCTAAGGACAAAGAATTTCCAGGAACATAACATGGTCATGACTGTTGTAGATGACAAAGTTGACGAGCCCAAGGATAAATAGTCTCCTCCTGATCAGGTGATCAGGTCCTAAGTGAAGAAAATGCTCAAAATTGGAATTGCTCAGAATTGGTTGAAATCAGAACGAATGGATAGGCCTTGTCGATAGGATCCTATTACCATGAACGGCACTCAAAACCGACACTGTATGTGAAAGTTATTCAAGTTTGAATATTCACAATTTCATTTAAAAAAAAAAAGTAAAAATAAACCTATATATATAACTGGAACAAAATGTGGCAAGGTAGGCCCGAGGAGGCCACCATTGACCTCAAGATTGAAGAGTTGACAAAATCATTTAGGCCCGGAGGCCACCACGTGGCCTCAAGATTGAAGAGTTCGGAGTGACAAAATCATTTTGGATTTGGCAGGATTCGACCGCGGGTTGAGCGGGTGGCAGCCCCAAGGCCTTACCACCCGGGCTCATGGTAGTTCTTAACCACATGAGTCATAACCATTATTTAAACTTTAATGATGTTTTGGTTTGGGTAGAAAGGGGGCCAGCCCCCCCTTTACATAGAACCATTCGCCCAGAACCTTGGGCTATTTTCCTTCGACGGTTTCAGGAAGGTGGTTAACTCGGTTATGGTCACATGTCGCGACGGGAGTTATGGTAACCATAAATGCCACGGTTTTGCTGACCGTTGGCTCAAACGGCTCCGATGGCGGTGGATAGTTGCTCCATGTGACAACCACTAAACATTTAACGCTAAAACGAAAATGGTTCTATTAGTTTTGGGTGGAGTCCACTTTTTTTGGCGCCAATTGCCATTTTTAGCAGGCTAACTCCCGCTACTCCAGATTTGGTGGAGTTTTTTTGGGAAAAAGGGACAGAACTTCTTTTGGGGGATAACTTCTTCTACAAAAAACCTTTTGGGATGAAATTTTGGTCGATTTTGGGTATTCTCAGAATTCTGGAGTGGCTGGAACAGGTTGCAGAGCCAACAGAGTTGTCATTCAGCCATTTTTATGTCAAAGAATCTTGAGGAGTTATCAGGGCATTGAGGGAAAAGGAGTTGCATTGGACCACCCTTCACTATTTTAGGTGAAAACAAAGTCATTTCTATCTTCTTTCTGTATTTTGAATTTGTTCTCACAGCTGGTTTGGTCTGTTTAGGCCTTTTTCTCATTGTAATACCATTTTGAGCATGATAATATATCAAGGACATGCCCATTGGGAGCCTTGGACCCGGCAGATGTAGCCCAGGAGGGGTGAACTGCCTCATCATGTGTTGTGTGTTTATGGTGAAGTTATTTTGTTGTGTTAGATAGATTTAAGATTGTTAAACAGTAAACTAAAATAATACTCCTTCACACAAAAATTTCATAAACAGAGATCAATAACACTTTGCACACTTATTTTGATGAAAATGAATACTTTGAACAGAAAGACAAATATTTTCATTTTCAAATCAAATGGTATTAGAGCTCAGGATTAGAGCTTTAGAAGCTAGAGTTTTTATTCAACATTGGTTTTGTGCAAAGATTAATTTAATTGTTTTCAAGTTTTCATGCTTACTAGGCTAAAACTCAAGAGAGGTGAAGGAAACTTGGTTAGTGCACAAACTAATCCACAGCCAAGAAGGGTAAGAAAACCACCTCCAAGAGCCTTCGAAGTAGCTTCAAGCATGTCTTCAAGAGAAGGAGAAACTCCTAAAGAGATGGATCCCAAGGAGGAAGAACGGGTATTCTGGAAAGCTTTATTAGATATGACTGAGATGGTAAGGATCCTCTACCAAGAAAGAAATGATAGGCTTGTTGGAGAAGGGTCTAAAAACCAGAAAGAAGGAGAGGGTTCCACAGGAGGAAAGAAGAGTAATGATCAGTCAAAGAAAGGACATGGAGGAAATGGTGATCCACCATCTCCATCTTCTTCCTCTTCCTCTACATCGTCTTCCTCGACTTCAGTAAATCAGTCTCATAAGTCGAAAACCACTGGTAAAAATCATTTTTTTAAGATTGATGTCAAATTTGAATTGCCTATGTTTAACGGTGAAGTCAATGTGGAGAAACTTGACAATTGGATTAGAAAATTGGAAGTTTATTTAAGGATTCAAAACCTTCATGATGATGACACCAAGATACAACTAGCCTCGCTAAGAATGGATGGAGTAGCAATGGTATGGTGGGAAGCCAAGACCAAGGATGAAATTAAGAAACATGGTAAGATTACTTTATCATGGACTGAATTTATTACTGCAATCAAGAAACAATTTTATCCATTAGCTCATCTACAAAAGGCTATAATGAATTGGCAAAACTTTAGACAGCTTAAGGGACAGAATGTACAAGACTATACCCAAGAATTTAGGAGAAGAGCACTCTTATTAGAAGTAGACTTACAAAGTCAAAACACTTTGTTGAAATATATAGGTGGTTTGCACAGTTACCTTAAACATATTATCCTCATGTTTAATCCTACTAGTCTAGACGAAGTTTGTGTACAAGCTACACATTTAGAGGCTAGAGGGAAAAACACTTTTGATGAGGGTAGAAACAAGCCTTTCAAAGGGAAGAACAAAGACAAAACCTTTAAGGGAAAAGGAAAAAAGAATGCATCTATCAAACAAGAGGGTGAAAAATTCATTTGTAAACATTGTTCAAAAGAGGTCCATGAAGAAAAAATTTGTTGGAAATTACATCCTGAAAAAAGAAATCAGTTTAACAAAAACAAGGGAAAGAAGAAAATTGCAGCTACTACAACTACACCTCAAGATTTAGGTGATGATTCAGGGGATGAAACCAAAATTGCAGCCATGGGTTTGAAAAGTATGAAGGGAAAGGAAACTAAAACTAATCCAAGCACTAGCACTTCAAACTATCATGTACAAGCTCCTAATGAGGAAGAAAGAATTGAATTATTCCATGTGAGGGTAGTCTCAAAACATACTAAAATTGACACATTGTTTGACAGTGGGTCACAAGCAAATCTCATATCAGAAGACTTGGCCAAACAACTTAAATTGGAGACCATTCCACATCCAAAACCTTGTCCACTTGGGTGGATATGCAAGGATGAAAACTTACAAGTCTCAAGAAAAAAAATATTGCGATTCGCCATAACTGCACATTTTATTGACACAGTTGAACTTGATGTGGTGTCGCTTGATATTTTAGGAATTGTTTTGGGAAATCCTTACTTATTTGACAGGAAAGCGATCTTTCATCGCCATGAAAATAAATATCATCTCTTTAAAGATGGCAAGGAGTTCATTGTCAGAGCACATCGCAAGAAGGCAAATATAGCGATGGTAAATGTGGGACAGGTAAAAAGGCTAGTAAATTCTAGTAAGAGTTTTGTACTTCTTATGATTAATCCCAAGGTTGATGTGAATCATGAGGCATTTGAAAATTGTGATTCCAAGCTTAAATCAGATTTATATGATGTAGTTGATGCACATCATGAGATGTATCAGGAACCAACAGGTTTACCTCCTAAAAGGGAGATTCAGCATGAAATCCATCTACATCAAGATTGTCCTCTTCCTAACATCGGCATGTACCGCTTGTCTATCATGGAGAATGCTGAAATCAAGAGGCAAATTAAAGAATTGTTGGACAAAGGATTCATAAGACCAAGTGCTTCGCCATGTGGGTCACCGATAGTGTTGATTCCAAAAAAATATGGAACTTGGCGCATGTGTGTGGACTTCAGGGCATTGAACAAAATAACGGTAAAGAATCGTTACCCACTCCCAAGGATAGATGATTTGTTGGATCAATTGAAAGATGCTAAATATTTCACTAAGTTAGACTTACGTAGTGGTTATCATCAAGTTAGAATTGCAGAAAGTGACATTTGGAAGACAGCATTTAAAACCAAACAAGGACTCTTTGAGTGGCTTGTTATGTCGTTTGGTTTATGAAATGCACCTGCAACTTTCATGTGGGTAATGGATGATGTCTTATGTCCTTTTCTTGATGATTTCATTACTGTCTACCTAGATGACATTTTAATTTTCAGGAATACTAGAGAAGAGCATGTCATGCATGTTAGGAAAGTACTTGATATTTTGAAGAAAAATCAGTTATTTCTTAAAATGTCAAAGTGTGAATTTGGAAAAACGTCTTTGGTTTATTTGGGACACATAGTAGGAGGAGGCGCTTTGATAATTGATCCTTCCAAAGTAGAATCCATTGTGAATTGGCCTACTCCCAAATCCATTACAGAGGTAAGAAGTTTTTTGGGTGCAGCTCAGTATTGGAGGAAGTTTATTTCTAACTTCTCTGCCATAGCAGCTCCTATGCATGCAGTGACTAGTGTGAAGCGTGCTTTCCAATGGGGAGACAAGAAACAGAAAGCTTTTGAGTCTTTGAAAGAGAATTTAAGTTCAGCTCCAGTCCTTGCATTACCGTACTTGAGACAGTCATTCGAGATTCAGACAGATGCTAGTGATTACGCCATGGGTGCAGTTCTCTTACAGCATGGTAAGCCTGTTGCATTTCACTCTGAGACATTTAATGGCGTTGTTGTGAATTATCCTACATATGATAAAGAGTTGTATGTGTTGGTTCAAAGTGTCAAAAAATGGAAACACTAATTCATGGGCAAAGAAACCATTGTTCATAACGACCATCAGCCTTTACAATACTTGCAATCGCAAAGTAAATTACACCAGTCACGTCATTTCAGATGGATGGGCTTCCTACAATAATTTCACTTGGTAATAAGGTACAAGAAAGGTATTTACAACAAGGTTGATGATATGCTTTCAAGGCCTATTATTTGTACTAGTACTTTGCTTAAGAATGATTCTAGTGTACATGAAAGTTACATAGAACAGTATGCTTCAGATGTTGATTTTAAGGATGTATATACTAACTTGAGTGACGGAAATCATGTTGAGGAGAATGATTATCATTTGCATAATAATTTGTTGTTTCATTTGGGCAAGATATGTATACCATAGGGGGAGAGACTAAGCATCATGAGAGAAGCTCATTCTTCTCTCATAGCTGGACATTTCAGGGTAAGCAAAACGGTGGCACATTTACAGAGGTATTGTTATTGGCCTCGCATGGTAGATAGTGTTTCACGTTTCATTAGAGGTTGTTCATTATGTGCTACAAGCAAGCCTAGCAATAKGAAKCTTGGTTTATATAYGCCATTRYYRGTACCTTCTAGACCATGGGAAAGTGTTTCTATGGATTTTGTTGGAGGGMTRCCATTATCTAGAAAGCARCATGATTATCTTTATGTAGTAGTTGATCRTTTCAGCAAGATGTGTATTCTTATGCCATGTAAGAAAACTATAACTGCTGAACAAACTGCTGATTTATATTTTCAACATGTATGGGTTCATTATGGCTTGCCTACTTCTATTGTTAGTGACAGGGATTCCAGATTTGTGGGGAATTTTTGGTCGAATTTATGGAAGATGATGGACACCAAGTTGAAGAAGAGTATTGCTTTCCATCCGCAAACAGATGGCCAAACAGAGGTAGTGAACAGAACCATTGTACATCTTTTGAGAGGTTATTGCAGCAAGCATCCCAAGCTTTGGGATGAGCATTTGCATTACATTCAGCATGCTTACAATCGGGCCAAGCACTCTTCTACAAATACTTCACCTTTTGAAGCTTGTTTTGGGTATTTGCCTAAATCACCTTTAGATTTTATTCTTGAGAAGGATGTGGCCATTGATGGTCATAGTGACATTGACAAAGATCGCATGTTGATTGAAATAATTCAGCTCATACATCAGCAAGTTCAAGAACAGCTTGAAAAAATTCAAGGCAAGTACAAGGAGAGGCATGATAAGCACATAATTGATCATAAGTTTCAAGAAGGTGACGAGGTATGGCTGCATATTAGTAAGGAAAGAATGTAAGGAGAAGGTAAAAAGATGAAGCCTATTCGTTATGGTCCATTCAAGATCCTTAAACAAGTTGGAAATAATGCTTTTCAATTAGATTTGCCTTCATACATGCAAATGTATTCCATTGTGAATGTGGAAAATCTACATTTGTATGAACCTCCTCTAATTACTGATTATGAAAGTGACTTTCAGCTACCATCCATAGAGGATTTCTCGCCAGAATTTTTGGATGAGTTGAAAGAGGATGCTATCCTTGACAGAAGGACACACACTTCAAGGAGGGGAAATGTTGATTATGTTCGGGTTGGTCTTAAAGGCAGCAAACTGAGTAAGGCAAAGTGGATTGAATTGGAAAAGGTGAGGGACATGTACCCTCATCTTCTTAACAGAAAATTGAAGGCTTTTGGGGTCCAAAAGCTTCCCAATGGGGAGGTGTGATCAGGTGATCAGGTCCTAAGTGAAGAAAATGCTCAAAATTGTAATTGCTCAGAATTAGTTGAAATCAGAACTATTGGATAGGCCTCATCGATACGATCATGTTTCCATGAACGGCACTCAAAACTGACACTGTATGTGAAAGTTATTCAAGTTTGAATATTCACAATTTCATTTTTAAAAAATTAAAAAATAAAGTAAAAATATATATTTATATATATATATATTTGGAAAAAATGTGGTAGGCCCGGAGGCCACCACGTGGCCTCAAGATTGAAGAGTTCAGAGTGACAAAATCATTTTGGAGTTGGCAAGATTCGACGGCGAGTCGAGCGGGTGGCAGCTCCAAGGCCTTACCGCCCGGGCTTGTGGTAGTTCTTAACCACATGAGTCATAACTGTTATTTAAACTTTAATGTTGTTTTGGTTTGGGCGGAAAGGGGGCCAGCCCCCACTTTACATAGAACCATTCGCCCAAAAACTTGGGCTATTTTCCTCCATCGGTTTCGGGAAGGCGGTTAACTCGGTTATGGTCACATGTCCCAGTGGGAGTTATGGTAACCATAAATGCCACGGTTTTGCTGACCGTTGGCTCAAACGGCTCCGATGGTGGTGGATAGTTGCTCCATGTGACAACCACTAAACATTTAACACTAAAATTAAAATGGTTCCGTTAGTTTTGGGCGGAGTCTACCTTTTTTGGCGCCAATTGCCATTTTTAGCAGGCTAACTCCCACTACTCCAGATTTGGTGGAGTTTTTTTGGGAAAAAGGGACAGAACTTCTTTTGGGGGATAACTTCTTCTACAGAAAACCTTTTGGGATGAAATTTTGGTCGATTTTGGGTATTCTCAGCATTCTGGAGCAACTGGAACAGGTTACAGAGCCAACAAAGGTGTCGTTCAGCCATTTTTATGTTAGAGAAGCTTGAGGAGCCATCAGGGCCTTCAGGGAAAAGAAGCTGCATTGGACCACCCTTCACTGTTTTAGGTGAAAACAGAGTCATTTCTAGCTTCTTTCTGTATTATGAATTTTTTTTCACAGTTGGTTTGGTCTGTTTAGGCCTTTTTCTCATTGTAATACCATTTTGTGCATGATAATATATCAAGGACATGCCCATTGGGAGCCTTGGACCCGGCAAATGTAGCCCAGGAGGGGTGAACTGCCTCATCATGTGTTGTGTGTTTATGGTGAAGTTATTTTGCTGTGTTATATAGATTTAAGATTGTTAAACAGTAAACTAAAACAATACTCCCTCACACAAAAATTTCATACACAGAGATCAATAGCACTTTGCACACTTATTGTAACACCCTGTTTCCCCCAGTTTGTAAATATAACTAGACTGGCCAAGGACTATGGAAAACTCATAAGTATGAACATGAGAAAAACTTTGGTTTATGGTAGTGGGTGTGTTACAAAGTGGTATCAGAGCATGGTTACAACACTCGGCCTGATTGGGCTCGTGCACGAGTCGCGCATAAACTTCGCTCGAAGCACTCCTATGAGGAGTAACCCCGGACTTAATTATCTTACCCAGGATTAAGAACCTGGAAAATGAAAACCCGACTGTGTGTGCATGTGAAAGAGTTATGAATTTATGCGCCATTTATAAAGATGAACTTAACTCTTGACTAATAGTCAGCATTTGTCTTTTCACTCAAGCGGATGATCAATCACGGGAATCCACAAACGTAGAGAATGGTGACTCACCAAGACGTGGGAGAAGGCTCCCACAAAAGATATGAAGAGTCAGACGAAAGAAGAGAAATAGCAACCCCTCCAGGCCTAGCAGAGACTGTGAGGAATCTCATGGTCGAATTTCAAAGCTGCAAGGTCAATAATGAAAGGATGATGAAGGAACAAGAAAATCAAACCAAAATTAATGCAGTTCTACTGCAGAGCTTATCTAACCTACAGCGACAAATGCAACATGAACTTGAGATGCAGAATCATGGTCGTGTCAGTGGTCACACTGAGAGAAGCACATCCCGAAA
>SNQJ01S0074809.1:106040-122885 GCA_010110895.2 Picea sitchensis | reverse complement strand
GGGGTATAAACATGGCTGAAAACAAAGACCTCTGAATCAAGAAGATAATTAGGCTCCACAACCAACAATCTCCCACTTGGAGACTGATCTAAACAACTCCATCGCTGTTGTATCTACTGGACTATGATCCTTCTTGGACCTGGAAAATTTCTCATCTTCATATTCATGCTTGAAGACCAACTGAAACTCAGTAGGAACTCAGTTTCTCCCTAGTTACTCCCTTAGTTAACATGTCTGCAGGATTCTGGCTAGTGTGTATCTTTTCCAACTTCAAATGTTTGAATCATATCCTTGTAGAACAATGTTTGAACCTTCAAAACATAATGCATGAGTGAAGTACCTATCAAATACTTGAGAATGCACTTTACTACCTCCCAATGTTCTTTACCTGGATTGTTCATATTGTTAAGGTTTAAGCTATTATTAGGGTTCCTTTTATTTCATTAGATAACCATAGCATACATAGGATCACTGAGAAATACACAATCATAAGAGACACATCATTTATCCTAGGAAACCCTCATGGGGGAGAAAACCCAACAAAAATTTCCTTAATATAGATAGCCAATACAATGCCAAGAGATAACTCAAACAAATACGGAAAGTCCTCTCCCAAGAATGCACCCCTCTCTCTTTTTCTTCTTCTCCAACTACAACTCCAAACTTGCGCTCTGATGAACAAGTGAGTGAGTGAACAAATGAGGCGCTAGCCTCTCTTATTTATACAATCTGGCATGTGTGAACTGGGGTGTCTTTTCACTAGCTGGGCCAACTTCTCATTCTTGGTGGTTATAACCACTTTAATATATTCTGGGTGGTTATGACCACTTTAATGTATTATGGGGCCGACTTTTGATTTATCCCATTACAATTAGGGTTTGACCAATCCGCAAAAGGGGATTTGGTCAATTACAATACCCGACATGATCAATCTACAAAAAGGGATTGATCTAATGAATAATACATCAAATACTTTTTTATTTTTGTTTGTTAGTTTGTCCGTGACATGTGGGACTAACCTGTGGATAATAAACTATGACTCAGGGGCATATAAGCCATCAAAATCACCCGGGGATCACACTCGGCCTGAGCCACACCAACCCTTAACATGGATGGAGTTTTTTTCCCCACAGGTTTCGAGCCGATGACTTTAACATCACAGAGTGCCTTAACAACACACTCCATCACTGACTATCCTACACCTTGGGGACAATACATCAATAGTAATTAGAATACTCTTTGTAGTTACATTATTTCAACACTCCCCTTTAACAAGAAGGGTATTCTACAATAGGATCAGGCGAGAGAGAGGGAAACATCATCAACAACATCTTGGAATACTGACTGGGATATCTATAAATCATAAAAAGTTTTTCTCATCATCAATATCATCATTCACAGTAGAGAGATGGAATGGCATCATCATCCTCATCAGTATGAGGCTAAGGTAATATCATCATCATCTTCAGCGTGAGGCTAAAGTAACATCATCATCTTCGGCATGAAAGATGAAATGACATCATCATCATCATAATCATCTTCAACAAGGAACTGAGGTGGCATCATCATCATCATCTTCAACAAGAAACTGAAGTGGCATCATCATCATCAACTTCAGCAAGAAGTTGAAGTGGCATCATCATCATCATCTTCAACAAGAAGCAGAAGTGGCATCATCATCATAAACTGCATCAACATGGATTAGTATAACACTAATACATCATCATCATCATCAATAACAACACAAGGCTGATACAACATCAAAAGAAATAATATCACAACACAAAGGATGGAGCATCATCGACAACAAAAACATCACAACACGAAGGCTGGAGCATCATCAACATCAACACTAGGCTGAGAGTCTTCAACACGAGGCTGGAATCACAACACGAAGCTGGCAACACATCATCACAACACGAGGCTAGCACATCATCATAGCATGAGGCTGACACATCATCACAACACGAGGATGGAATGTCATCAACATGAGGATGGCATCACAACACTTAAGCTGACACATCATCACAACAATTAAGTTGGAATCACAACACAACAATTAAGATGGCATCAACAATTAAGCTGACATCAACAATTAAGATGGAATCTCAACACAACAATTAAGCTAGCATCAACAATTAAACTGGAATCTCAACACAACTATTAAGCTGGAAGCACAACACTCGATTGGCATCTCAACAAAACAATTAAGCTGGAAGCACAACACTCCACTAACAACTCAACACAACAATTAAGATGAAAGCACAACACTCTGCTGGAATCTCAACACAACAATTAAGATGGAAGCACAACACTAGGTTGGCATCTCGACACATCAATTAAGATGGAAGCACAACACTAGGCTGGCATCTCGACACAAAAATTAAGCTGGAAGCACAACACTAGGCTGGCATATCAACACAACATTACTCCCCCTATTGAGGGAGGTCCTTTCGGACTATACCGAGCTTATCTCGAAAGTGCTCAAACTTTACACGAGATAGAGGCTTGGTCAACACATCGAAAACCTGTTAATCCATGCTAAGATATTGGAGCTTTATGGCTCCTCTCTACACCGTGTCACAGATGTAATGGTATCAGATCTCTACGTGTTTCGACTTGTCATGAAATATAGGATTCTCTGTAATATTTATGCATCTTTGGTTATCACATAGGATCATGGTTGCTTCCATCTCTAGGTCGAATAGACCTGCCAACAACTTTCAAATCCATATAGCTTCATAGCTAGCAGAACATGCAGTAATGTACTCTGTTTCTGCTGTACTGAGAGCAATATTTGATTGCTTCCTACTCTGCCATGAGATCATGGCTGATCCCAAACTGAAACAACATCCTGAAGTGCTCTTTCTATCAGAGACACTTCATCCTAATCTGAATCAGTGTACCCACTCAGTGTGAAATAATGATCTCCATCATAGATGAGACCAAAATCTAATGTACCCTTAAGGTACCTCATCACATGTTTTGAAACAACTAGGTGAACATGTCCGGGTTCTATCAGAAATTGACTCAAAGTGTTCATGACAAAACAAACATCTAGTCTGGTGTTCGTCAGGTACATCAACGATCCAATGATCTGTCTATACATCGTGGCATCAATCAATTCTGACGAAGTGTCGACCAATAGCTTCAGCTTCGCTTCCATTGGTGTATTCATGGAATTTTACTCTAACATGTCAAATCTCTTCAGGATTTCGACTGCATACTTCCCTTGGTCAAGGAAGATTCTCTCTGGGCTCTTCCATACCTCAAGACCTAAGAAATAATGCATTAGGCCAAGGTCTTTCATCTAAAATTCTAAAGCGAACTTCTTCTTACATTCGGTGATGAGTTTTTCTTCTCTAGTTAAGAATAAGTCATCCACATACAACAACAATATCACCGACTCATCATTCATAACCTTGAAGTATAGGTTAGAATCAACTTTACTTTTGGTAAAGCCCAAGCTCATTAGGAAACTGTCAATTCTTCCATATCAAGCTTCTAGGAGCTTGCTTCAACACGTACACATCCTTATTCAACTGGAAGACATGAGTCTTTCTATCTTCAATCTTCAAATCATTTTTTCTCATTACATTGTACCAGTCTGGTACACTTGCCCAACTGCAACTTAATCTGCACAATCATGTGCTAGCTCTATGTGCTTTTGGCAGAGAACTATCTGTCTCACTGTCTGGGAGTATGTCCTCTACTCTTCTCTATAATTGTTCCTTCTGGAACTGGGACTCTGCACCTACACCTACTCTAAAGCTGAGAATGATTGCTCCATTGTGTCTGCTGAAGTCTAGCAGTAACTCCTCTACTCCATCATGGCAACAACTTCATCTGAAATTGAGAGTGGCTCAACCACTGATACTGAAGATAAATCTTCTTCTTTCATGGAGGTAACTCTATCTTTCATTGTAGTCATGTCTTCATGACCCAACTAATTTACTGCACCAACTACCACTCAATTTTTAAATATGGGGATTGCTCCCCTTGCATCTCATGAATCATGGTTGTTCTGGTTGTCTTCATAAATATTGGAATTATTTCTTCAATAACTGGAGTAAGTGTCTCATCATAGTCTTCTCCCTCTTGCTGGGAGAATCCTCTTAGACACACATCAATATTTGTACATCTGCAACATGTTTGATCTGTATAGATCAATACTGGAAGTCAATACTGACTTCTCTTCTAGTCTCACGGAATAACCCATATTCTAGTCTTTCTGACTGGCTTCCTTCCTAGTTACTGAAACAAGGGAATCTTCCCAGGAGATTTCATATCTCCTAGAAGTTTCTGAAGCTATGATCTAATCTTCTCACGACATCCGTCTCCCAATCCTGTAAGTTGTCTCTTCATCTGATCCTTTCTGAGATCAGGCTTACTCTTGATTTCTTCTGAGTCTACAAGGACTTCATTATCTCTTACAGGGTATACTTGGTATTTGAATACCAAGTCTAAATATAGAGTCATGCTTCAAATGAGATTTTCTCCTTGTTCTAATGTTCAGTCATATTTGGAGCCTTCTACTCCTTTCAATCAATCTTCATATGAGATACTCTGAATCTCAATAGATAGATTCTTCTTCATCTTCTTTGGTACATGAGTGTATATGGTCATGTACATAGTCTGCTTCATGTCTCATATAATATGTTGCCTTCAAAAATCTTCACTATAGCTTCCTCAGATTTATCACTTGTGACCTGAAACAAGGTCAACAAAACAAGAAGTATGAATAATACTCTTTTGATAATAGTAGATAAAGAAATAGCACGAACAATCATCATAGTGGCTCCTTTAGAGCTTTCACTTGTGACATGTCTAAAGCAAATATCAAAAGTAAGAAATACAATACAGAATGAGGTCAACACTCTTGTAGTGTTGTGATCAAACATTCCTCCATGGCAACCCTGGAAATAACACAAGAGGTTTCTCCTAGAGGAGATGTTAGTTGTATCATGCAAATAAATACATTAAGCATTTATCTCAATATGCTCACATGCTACCAAGCACTATAGTGTTTTCTTGACACTTGCACTTTTTGAATCTTAGCAACTTAATCATTCAAACCTAGAACTTGGAGTTTTGTTCTCAAGAATGAGTGTGTTTCCTTTCTTCCAAGTCTCATTCACTCAAGATGACAAGTGCTTTCTTCAACCTGTCTTCTGTACTAGGACAATATGCTATCTTGATAGAAGCTTGGGTTAGAGAATAAGCTCTATGATATCTACTTTAATCCATCTAATATTTTGACCAAAGGTTAGTATGATGGTCATAGCTTCAACATGCAACAATTTCATAACAACTAGATGTATATTAGAATAATCAAACCCAATTTGCATTATTCTTATGAATGTGTTGGATCTTGAGATCCTTCTGAATCTATGGAAAGAGATCCCTTCTCCTGCAAATACCCTTTAACGCTTAACAATTTAAACATATGTGAGTACATACCTCTGATAGAATTTGCAGATAGTGGCACCATCTGGTAGCAGTGACAATGATCACCAACTCTTAAATACTTCAAGGGTGACTGCAATTGGTACTATGAATGATACTTCAACTAGTACTACAACTGGTTCTGAGATTGCAACTGCAACTACAACTTAGGGTTTTATGAGGAAACCCTTCTTTTTCAAACTTCAAATTTTGAAATTCTAATCCAAGGGATAGATGCACCGAGCTGAGGCGAGTAAGCTGGTGCAATGATATTTTTGAAAATCCAAAATTTACCCCCTCAAACCTGACCAACGGATTTCTGGACTTGTGCTTTTGTTTTTTTGCTACTTTTGGTACTCTGGTTTTCTAGTACTTCTGGTACTTTGTGAAAACTAGGGTTTCACTTTCTGGGAGATCTAGCCACTAAAAAGTTGCATTGAGGATTCCAAAGTGATCCTTGAGGAAGGGCACACTTTTCTAGATGGTTTTGGGGCTGAAATGCTTCTTCAATAAAAGCCCTAATTTGCATGTACGACAACAATGACGTTTTTCTCTTTCTCTTGTGAAAGATGCTCTCTTCAGCTTGGCTCTGATACCATGTTAAGGTTTAATCTATTATTGGGTTTCCTTTTATTTCATTAGATAACCATAGCATAAATATGATCACTGAGAAATACACAATCACAAGAGACACACCATTTATCCTGGGAAACCCTCATGGGGGAGAAAACCCAACAAAAACTTCCTTAATATAGATATCCAATACAATGCCAAGAGATAACTCAAACAAATACAGAAAGTCCTCTCCCAAGAATGCACCTCTCTCTCTCTTTCTTCTTCTCCAACTACAGCTCCAAACTTGCGCTCTGATGAACAAGTGAGTGAGTGAACAAATGAGGCGCTAGCCTTTCTTATTTATACAATCTGGCACATGTGAACTGGGGTGTCTTTTCACTGGCTGGGCTGACTTCTCATTCTAGGTGGTTATAACCCCTTTAATATATTCTGGGTGGTTATAACCACTTTAGTATATTATGGGGCCAAATTTTCATTTATCCCATTACAATTGGGGTTTGGCCAACCACAAAAGGGGATTTGGTCAATTACAATACCGTACATGATCAATCTGTAAAAGGGGATTGATGTAATGAATAATACATCAATATTAATTATAATACTCTTTGTAGTTACATTATTTCAACACATAATACCTGCTCACAACTCCCACTGCATGTGAAATATTGGCTCTTGTGAAAACCATCACATACATCAAGCTACTAACTCCTGATGAATATGTGACCCTGGATATGTATTATGTCTCCTCCTGTGTCTTGGGAAACATTTCCTTAGTTAATTCGAAATGGCTGGCCAAAGGTGTACTAACTAGTTTTGCATTATTCATTCTAAACCTCTGCAACACCTTCTCTATGTACTCACCCCGAGACAATGTCAATTTGCGATTTTTCCTGTCTCTTGTTATTCTCATTATACGGATTTTCTTTGCAACACCCAAAACCTTCATTGCAAATGAATTAGATAATTTCTTCTTGAGCACATTTATATATTGCATATTAGAACTTGCAACAAGCATGTCATCTACATACAATAGCAAGCTAATATAGCTTCCATTTTCTAGCCTTTTAAAATAAACACAATGATCAAAATGACATCTACTATAACCTTGTTCTGTCATAAACCTGTCAAAATTCAAATACCACTATCTTGGAGCTTGCTTTAGGCCATACAAGCTCTTCTTCAACTTGCATACCAAATTCTCCTTCCCTTTGACATCATACCCCTATGGCTGTTGCATATAAATCTCTTCCTCCAAATCCCCATGGAGAAAAACTGTTTTTACATATAATTGTTCAAGATGTAAAATTTCTACTTCCACAAGACTTAAAATAATCGTAATTGAAGTCATTTTAACAACAAGAGAAAATATTTCATCAAAATTTATACCATTCTTTTGTGCAAACTCCTTTACAACAAGTTTAGCCTTGTACCACTTTTTACCTCCATCTTCTTCCTTCAACTTGTAAACCCATTTATTCTATAATGGTTTTTTTTCCCGCAGGAAACTGAACCAAATACCAAGTTTGGTTATTTACCAAGGAATCCATTTCCTCTTTCATTCCTTTCTCCCACTTCTTTTTTGGTGTCTACCTGCATTACCTCTTCATAACATTCTGGTTCACTAGAATCAGTCAGCAATAAATAATACAATGAAGGAGAGTATCATTCGGGAGGTCTACTTAACCTGATAGATATTCTAACAACATTTGCAGGAGTTTGAGGTACCTGTTGCTCCTGTTGTTGTACATTTTGATTTTCTGGTTCCTTTGGAATTTATTTTTCAATGATCTCATCAAGCACTATGTATTATGGTTTTTATTTTTCTTGTATCTTTCCCTACAACTGATCTTTGTACATGACCTTCTCATTGAATATGACATCTCTAATCCTAATGATTTTGTGATTTTCATAATCCCATAAGCGATAACCAAAATCATTAACATCGTATCCAATTAAGGTACAATTCTTGGATTTTTCCTCAAGCTTTGTTCTATTTTCTTTATCAATATGGACAAATTCTTCACAACCAAAAGTCTTCAAAAAAGAATAGTTTACCTTTTTATTTGTCCATTCCTCCTATGAAATTCCACCATACAAAGAGCTTGAAGGTCCTCTATTTATTTAGTAAACAACTGTATCTACAACATCTTCCCAGAACTATAAGGGCACACCAACATGCAATGTCATACTCCTTGCATGCTGCATGATTGTCCTGTTCAGCCTTTCTGACACACCATTTTCTTGTGGTGTTCCTAGAACTTTCTTCTCTCTATGAATCCCATGGTATGAAAAATAATCATCAAACTCCTTGCTGCAATATTCACCTCCATTGTTTGATCTGAGACACTTCAACCTTTTTCCTTTCTCATTCTCAACCAAATCGTTTCATTTCTTAAAAGTATAAAAAACATCATATTTTTGTCGAATGCAATAAACCCAAGTTTTTCTAGTTGCATCATCAATAAATGTAACATAATAATGAGAGACACCAAGAGATGATACTTGAGATAGTCCCCATACATCTATATTCACAAGATCTAACCTTTCACTCTTCTTTTATTTTCTGACTCTTTTCTGTTTTCCATAAACACAATGCTCATAGAAATCCAAAAAAATTTGTTTAAGATCCGGAAACAAATTTATTTTGTGAAGTATCTGCATCCCCTTCTCACTCATGTGTCCAAGCCTATGATGAAACAATGCTGTATCCACTCCCGTAGAAGCTAAAGATATAGAAAAGTTAGTATTACTAGTACATAAATATAATGTACCTACCTTCTCTCCTTTTTCTATCACCAATGATCCTTTAGTGACATTCTACATCTTACCTGTACATATGGATGTACAACCTTCACTTTCAAACTGCCCCATTGAAATTATATTTTTCCTTAGATCTGGAACATGTCTTACCTCTTTCAATAGGCATTGGTTTCCATTCCTTTGCTTTATTTTTACTTTTCCCATTCCAACAATTTTTCATGGTGCATCATCACCCAAATGAACCTGTCCAAAATCACCTTGAACATAATATAGAAAATGTTTCCTATGGGGTGTGGCATGAAATGAAGCCCCTGAATCTACTACCCAAGACTCAAAAATATTATCTACAAAAAGAATCAAAGAATATTGTAACACATCACCTGTTACATTTGCTTCCTGATTTTTCTCCTGTTGTCCATCTCTTTGTTTCTTTGGAGATCTGCAGTCTTTCTTCAGATGTCCTTTCTTCCCACAATTCCAACACTCTATCTTTTCTAGTCTATATTTGGATCTTCCCTTCCTAGAATTTCCGCAGTTCCCTGAGCCCTTTCCTCTATCCTTTTGTCTTCCCCTGTTCTCCATGTTTAACACGTTATCTGATGTTTCACCTGTGTTTTTTTGTTGCATTTCCTCACTAAGGATAACACCAAAAACATCATCAAATTTTAAAGTACAGAGTTACTTATAGTCATTACCAAGCCATTCCATCTTTCTGGAAATGAGCACAAGATTAGAAGAGCCATGACCTCATCATGAAATTCCACTTTTACAAAAAATAACTGATTAGTAACCGTATTAAATTCATTTAAGTGATCTACAATAGACCCACCTTATGAAATATTCATATTAAATAATATCTTCATTAGAAATACCTTATTGGATGTTGAGGGTTTTTCATACAATTTAGCCAATGTGTCCATCAACTCCTTCATTGTATTTTCTTTCAAAATATTGAAAGCCACCGACGCTACGAGGCTCAACCGTATCATTCCTAGTGCCTTTCTGTCAAGAACCTCCCATTATTCGTCCTTCATGGGCATCAGATTCTTTGCTATTCCACCCAATGGTAGGAATATATCCTTCTGATATAAACAATCTTCCATCTACATCTTCCATAACTGGTAGTTTTGGCCGTTAAATTTCTCGACCCTAAACTTTCCATCTTCTGCCATTACTCCCACTTGAACCAAGAAAACGTTTTTTCCCTGCGAGTTACCTTTCGCTCTGATACCAGTTGTTAGAAAAATAGGATCACGGAGAAATAAAATAAAACAAATGAAAAAATAAAACACATAATATACATAATACAATAGATACACAAATATATGTGGTTCACCCAGTTTGGGCTACGTCCACCAGATAAATTGCCAGGTCCTTCCTTTATTATTATCCAACAAATGAAGGGATACAACCTACAACACACCTGCTGTAACTTCCTCTTATTTCTCTCACATTCTCCTCACTCATAATACAATATTCGCAATGATACACAACCACAATACATTTCCCTCATAAAATAGGGTTTCCTTCTAGGGAAAAAAACCCTAACATAACTTCTACTGTCAGATCTGTGACCTTATAATGAACGGTCCATATTTACTATGAAATTACAATATACATTTACAAGGAAATTTTTCCTTTGGGGGCTTCTCCCTTGAACCGCCGCAGGGGGGGTAACCCCCCCCTACACTCCCCTGCGTGGAGGAGTGTACATTCTTCTAGGGTGTAAAGTCTTCATGGGGTATAAACATGGCTGAAAACAAAGACCTCTGAATCAGGAAAATAATCAGGATCCACAACCAACAATGATGTCATGCCCTAGTAGGGTGACACTAGGCTCATAAGAGTGACATCAAGGCTGGAAATGTGGAACCTTGGGTTTCTAGAGGCCATATGTCACTCTCACATGTGCCAAGTTCCATGCCAATTTCATCCTCCATCAATCCACCAAGCGGATCCATCAAACCTTATCCCATAGTTGACATCAAAGGATAGGAGGGTGACATATAGGCCTCCAAAATCCAATGTTCAAGTGGAAAAGGGTGGATTCACATCCTCTATCCATGCCTAGATGTCTTGAAAGGAAACATCCTCCATCATCAATATGGAACACTCATTATCAAATGGTGCCCCAGATGTGGGGTCTAGCATCCATCCTGTGGAAAAATTACTGGAAAACAAACAAGTACACCCTCAAAGGGTCCACAAATCATATGAATCATTCCAAGAAAGCCACATTTAATAATAGAAACACCCAAACATGTGCATAAAACCCCCCTTTTCAAATTAAACAAATGCTCAAACACCTTATAAATTTTTCCTAATTTAGGCATGGGAGGGGTGTCAAGGTGCCCTATTGCGCTAGCCAATCCCCAAGTCAAGGGTGTTTCCCAAGGATAACATGTCTAATTCATGTAGAGAGTGTGAGGTGTATTTAGGGAAATACTTATAGGCATGGGGTTTTTGACATACAAGGGTTCATATTGTCTCATTTATGGGTTCCTTTGTGGAGGGTGTGCTTCCCTTCATCCGCGATGCAACATTTTTCCAAGCCCTTTTATTTCCATTAATTGGTTAAGGTACAAAACATTGAGTACTATATGAAATGGAAAGTAAAGAGTACCACAATACCACTTGAAGCTAGAAACACACAGAGTGCCATATGCAATGGAAAGTAAGAGACACTACACAATGTATTTCCTCAACAAGAGGGAAATTTATTAATTATGTGATTTCCTTTACAAGTCCTTGATTTTTATGGAGTAGTTCTTCATTTCTATTAGAAAATTAGGGAGAGCATATGGAAGGACAATGATTTGATTTTAAATTTTTATAGCTATAACACCTCTGGGCCTTTAGCTCCTTCTTCCCATGAAATGAGGTACAATCCCTTCTTGGGTCAATGAGCCCAAAACCCAAAAGATGAGGGAACATAGGGGAATAAATGTGGAAAGTGGAATGGGAATGGTATGATGAACCTTCAAGGAGATACCTAGTAGAAACCCTTTTTCTGAGGGTGACCAACTTCCTAGGACAAAATGACAACCACCTAGGTGAAATTAGGAAAAAGGTATAATTTTTAAGAAAACATTCCATAATCAAGAAAGAATTATTTTGGAACATTCTCAAATGATTTCAATATTAAAGTGACACTTACCATGACACTAGACTTGTTACCTCATGAAGCAAGACCTGTTTTCCTCTAGGACCAAGTCGATGTAGTGGATGCTACTCTGATGCTAGTGATGAGTGGTGATAAATATGAATAGGAGGGACCCTACAAGATCTATTACTTAGTCTGACTCTCGACACTCCATGCATACTACATGTGGGCCTTGAGACATGATCTCCTTAGTTACCACTAGCTTGGAGGGGGGGAGGGGGNGGGGAGGGCCGACATCTGGCTCCTACATGGGGACATGCAATCACCTTAGAGTGCATGAGAACCTCAACATATCTTGTTATGACCCGTGACTGCACACATAGAAACAATACATGTTGGGATATCGAGGGGTGGCACACTCACCCCTTATTCATATGAGAAAATATGTTAACTATAAAATGTAGGGAAATACTTGAAATTATTTTTTTTTGACATTTTCTATTCTAACATATCAATATGAGTTTGCAAAACATAAGAATGTAGCATAGTAATATGCAATGACACAAGAAAAGAATATGTAAATCATAAGCATGTATGCAAATCAAAACAAGATGCAACTATACTGGCATGATATGCAAGATGAAACATATATACAATGCAATGCAGGATGAAAATTCCTACTCTAACATAGCTACTCTAATCTATACTAATCAAAGAGGTCAAGTCTCTCCCATGCAATGGGGTTTAAGAAGGTGTCCAGTAACTGGTAATGGATGCCTCCTTCCTTGCATTGTGGATAGGTAATAAGAATCATTTACAGACTTCCTTTGAATCTTGAAGGAATCAAGCCAAAATTTCTTAGAATCTTTATGGGTAGTGGGCTGGTCCATCTTCGTATCCCACATCAAAACCAAATATCCTTGTTTATAATCCCTCCCTTTGAAATCCATTGTTTCTTGTATCACTCTGGTGTATTTTCTTGAGGGAGGGGGGTGTAATTCTGTAGTAAGGACATCATCTTAGCTTGGTCTAATCAACATGTCCTTATCTTATTTCTTTAGCACTTTGACTAAGCCAACCTTGTTGTCCTTATACATGTCCAGTAGTTGATGATATTCTTCCTTCTTTGTCCATTCTTTAGCATTGAAGTCCTCTTCCTTAGCGAAAGGTAAATCATTTGGATAAAATTTTGGAAGAGAATCATTGATTTCTTTTGGGATCTCCTTTGTCTCGGAGTCAATATCAATCTCTTCAACATGAGTATTTTCCTTGGTCATGTTGGGTTGGAGGGAATAAGTACCATCATCCATAGTTATATTAATTCCAATGAAATCCATCTGCAATGTGCCACCTAAAATTGTAACAAACATCCTAAACACGAGAATCACCCATACATCATGGACATCTACAACCACAATGTCTATGAGGAGGACTATATCAGGATATAGAGCAAGAAAAACCTTCACATTATCTACCACACCATGAGTGGGAATGGCCCTAGAATCAATTCCACATACATTCCTGTAGGGTGTTATGGTTTGCAAACCCAACTTCCTCATTAATTTTAAGGACATCATATTTGTGCTTGCACTTGAATCAAGAATACAATTATTTAAGTGCTTATTATCAACTTGCAATGCCATGAAGAATGGTGAGTGCTCATCGTATTGCATACTGAAATGCTTATCTTATATCATTGTATGAGGGTCCATAGGTTCACTTGGCATCTTGTAGAATCTTTCGAACCTGATTCTCATTGAAGGAATATTAATGATCTCTTTCAGAGGCACTGTCATGTTGAGATTCTCCAAGAAACTATCAAAATAAATGTCCAAGTCAACATAGTTTGTCTTTGGAAAAATATGGGTAGGAAGAAGCCTACTTACTGGTGGAGGAGGAATATTTTGTTGAGGAAGATTACGGTTAGTGGGAGGGATTGGAGTTTCTCTCTTTTGTCTCATGTATACTTGCAATTCCTTTTTCTTAAGTTTCTCCCTTGACTCCTCATCTAAGTTGTTTATAAATTCTATCCTAGCCCTTCTAGCTGTTTCTTTCTCGCCCTCATGTTTTTAAGGTGTGATGTTGGGGTATGCTTGGGGAGATACAATAAATATATTGTTCATGACACTTAAAGTATTTATTTGATTAGTTTCCCATTGTTCATTGGGAATTCATGTGCCCAATGTGCATCCATCCATGTAAAACACCAAGGAGACTCTTCTACAACATTTGAGGGGGTAAGAGTGTTGGGAACCTTTTGTTCATTATGTGGTTTCCATCCTTGGCCATGATTTTGAGGCTGTCCCTTGAAAGGGTTCTTAGGGGATTGATGTTGTTCCCTTTCCAAATTGGTGATTCTGTTCATCATCAAGGTCTAGTTTCTTGCTAAATCATTCATGGTCTCTTCAATTCGTGCCAACACACCATTAATATCCTGGGTTGGTTCAATGTTGTTCACTACCTTAGGTTTGGTATCAATTCTAGCTCTTGGGGCATAAAAAGTTCTACCTTTCATGATGAAATATTAGCGTAAATATTTGCAGCCATTTTCTGGGCTTCTTGAATGGTATTTGGACCTTTGTCTCTAAGAAAGAATCCAAACTTCCTTGGATAAGCCTTAATATAGAGGAAGAGAAGATATTCTCCTCCATGGTGATGAATTTTAGGTATTTACTGAAGCAAATTTTAAAACTTGGCATGAAACTCTTTGAAAGTCTCATTTTCTAACTTTATGATCTTAGTAAGTCGTGTCAACAACATGTTTAGTTCTTCTTTGACACTCCACCTTTTGAGAAAGGTTTCCTCTAGTTGATCCATGGTATTAATTCTCTTATGAGGGAGATTATCATACCATATTATAGAAGCATCATTAAGAGTGGCAGAGAAAAATTTCATCACCAAATATTTAGCCTCATTATATACTAGATTTAGTTGAAAGAAGGCCCAAAATTTACTCATATTCTGTTCAACATTGGTCACATCATTCCAAAGAACTTGGGCATCCACTTCTCATACTTGGGGGGCATATTCCAAGTGTAACCTGGGATAGATGCCATGTCCAAAGGCTTGAAGAGTTTGGATGCCCATTGATTTTGAGTTTGAGCCATTGCATTCGAAGGAAGTGTTGGCATAGGGGAAAACCTAGGGTTCAATGCTTCAACAACACACCAACAAAACCCTAACTACTGGCCCTTTCGGAAACACCTGTGAAGCAGATGAAGTCTCACCCAAGGTAGAGGCAAGGGGGGTTGCAAGACTCAAGTGTCTACAACCTAGCTGGGACACAAACCTATGATCACAGTACTTAACAAATCACTTAGCCAATAACATTCATTAGTCTCGAATATCATTCACATAGCAGATTAAACCCTAGATCTATATCAATGCATTAATAACCAAAATCTAATACTTCCATTCACTCAGCACATAACATTAACTCAGATATAGCATTCATTCACATTATTAAGCACTAAGCTATTGCATCAGTTGCATTCATCAAACAACACTAAGCAAATAACCATATAAAAACATCAATAACATCGCACAAAGCACATCAACATAGGATATACGTGGTTCACCCCAGTGTGGGGCTATGTCCACCACTCTTCTTCTTCTTTATTAGTATGCCAACTTCTTACATTCTCCCGCTCCCGTGAAAAAATCCACAAAGCCAACTCTGCAAAGGATAGGAGATCTGTGCGCACCTATCCAGATCCTCCTACCCCAAACAGGTCAAGGCATGGAGCCAACTAGCACAAAGCCTTACACAGTCTGTGCACAAAGCCTCTTACAATTTCTTGCACTAAACCAATACTTACAACATAGGGTGCACATATCCCACTACTATATCTACTTCTTACATCCTTAGACACTTATTTATACATTACAAAAAGGGGCCTAAGCATGGTTAAACCCATGGGATGACATCCCATACCCGTTACATAAACCCTAAAAACCCAAAAATCCCGCAAAATGGGTGAGATCTCGCGATCTCCGCTTTGCCTAGGCGCTCCATCTTCGACCAGCCTATCAAAGTCCCAAAAATGGTCAAACATGACTAAAGTTTCTACAAAACCTGGTCAAGGGCCAATAGGTCCCTAACACTCACATGTGACTCATCTCGAGTCACTCTGATCTAGGAAATAGTGCCTCAAAGGCCTCGATATTAGCTCAAGCTACCTTGACTTGCTGCTTCGCTAGAGCCTCTTGTTCAATGAATTCATGGATTACTTTCTCGGTGACAGGTCCTTGCATGTGTTGTTCCACTGTCACAACCACATATTCCAACTATGATCCTTGTCCTTTGAGTTCTTCAAAAAGTGTGCAGGCTTCGTCTTGCACCAGCTGGAGTCTCTGGGTCACCTCCATAACTCGTCTTTGGATGGTAGTGACCTGTTGTTTAAGCATGAAACATGTAAAATTGGGTGTACTCGTGAAGATGCAGGAAACTCCAATTTGTATGCCATAGTACCAATATTTTTCAACACCTTATAAGGGCCATAGTACTTTGGAGATAATTTGTTATCCTTCTTGGCTTGATTGAGAGACATCTGTTTGTATGGTTGAAGTCTTAAAAACACCCAATCCCCTACTTCAAAACGTCTTTCACTACGATATTGATCTGCTTGTTGTTTCATGCGATTCTGTTCCATGGTCAGGTTGTCCTTTAATATTTGGAGAACTTTTTGTTGATGCTTGCTGTGATCTTCCACTTCTTGAACCTTAGATTTTTCTTTTAGAGAAGAAGTGATGGAAGGATGGTGGTATCCATAGAGTGCCATAAATGGTGTCATTTTTGTTGTAGTATGAAAGGAAGTGTTATACCACCATTTTTCCAAGGGTAACCATTTGAACCATTGTGTTTGTTTATCAGAGACAAAGCAACGAAGGTAGCCTTCCAGACATTTGTTCACTATCTCAGTTTTTCCATCAGATTGAGGATGATAGGATGAGCTATGAGC
>SNQJ01S0074809.1:79861-90279 GCA_010110895.2 Picea sitchensis | reverse complement strand
GATGGAAGAATTGTGACTATTGATTAATTTTCGTTCATTGGACCTAACTTGACCATAAAATCGATGACCTCTCTAAATGGTTCTTATATGTAGATGGTATCGCCCCTACCACAAGTCAATTATGTGGATTTGTATCCCATGCCTTCAAATGCTAATGCAGATGAGCCTCTCACTGTAAGATCAACCACTTATAACTTAGATCCGGTAGTTGACATGGTAATCTCTTCGGTAGGGATATTGGAGCCTGATCTCCTTACCCCTATTGCGACCCTCGACATGTGGTCCTTCCAGAGTGTGTTTCTTCCATTGAGTGAAGATCTCTTGGAGGCCATGAATGAGTTTTGTCCCTTGACATGGTGTCCTTCTAGAGCATTGTCCTCTTGGAAGCCATGATCAAGAAGAGTCAATTAAGCATGGTTTTCTGATTTCAAGCTCATTAAAAAATGAAACCAACCTTGAGCATGGTTTTCTGATTTCAAGCTCGTTAAAAAATGAAACCAGCTGCGAGGATAGTTTTCGCGTCTCTTTAGAAACCTCATTAAAAAATTAAACAAATCTTGTGAGGATAGTTTTTGTGTCTCTGTAGCAACCTCATTAAAAAATGAAATAGAGCTTACGAGCATAATTCTTGTTTATGTGTCAAGCTCGTTAAAAAATGAAACAGAGGTCTGGGGATTGAACCTGGATTTGCGAGCATAGTTATTTTGTTATGTCAAGCTCATTAAAAAATGAAATAGATTTTTCCCCATCTCTGTTTGAGTCAAGTCCTTCGTCTAGTATTTTAATCTTCATTTCATTGACCTTTGCAGTTGAATGAAACGAAGATTGGGGGAATTTGTTTACAACCCCTGGACCTCATGCTGAAGTTTAGCCACTAGCTTCTTAAGCCAGGGGCTAAGTACCAACCATCCCTGGATTCTTTGTTGGGAAGTCACAAGCATATTTATCTCTGGTTCAAGCTTGTGTAAAAATGAAACCACCTATCGCAAGCATAGTTTTCTCTGGTTCAAGATTGTGTAAAAATGAAACCACCTACCTGAAGCATAGTTTCCTATGGTTCAAGCTTGTGTCAAAATGAAACTAGGTCCAAGAATAGTTTTGTTTAGTTTTAAGCTTGTGTAAAAATAAAATCTATCCCAAGCATAGTTTTGTTTTGTTTTAAGCTTGCATAAAAATGAAAACAATCCCAAGCTTAGTCTTTGTTCTTTCTCATGCTCGTAAATACCTGAGAAAGTAACCGAGTAAACTTTTATCACTTTTTTGGACTCGTAAAGGTTATACGAAAAAGGAATCCCCTAGAGTTCCCTTTAAGCTCTTTTCAGATTCTCTAAACATGAAACGATTGCCGAGCGATCTTGTTCTTTTCATGCTCGTTAAAGTATTTGAAGAAAATGTCTGTTGAGTGGTATTTTATCTCTTTTTCAGTCTCATCAGTTTAATTTACGAAAAATGACATTTTGGAGTTTTCTTTAAGTGTTTTTCAGACTCTCTAAAAATGAAAAACCCCTGAGTTTTCTTTCTCTGGACTTGTTAAACAAGCATTGAAAGGCACATATTGGACCAAACTACTCCTTCCTAGGGTTCGTTAAACATACTCTGAGGGAATCATCCAAAGGATGAGCTTACAGTTCAAGCATATATTATCCTCCTCAAGCTTGTGTAAAAATAAAGAGGTACTCACCAGAAATGGTGGGGGAAAAATTGGGAAAGAAATGTATCTAAACCTGTATTTTATGGAAGAGTCACCTTTGAACATGATATCCTTTCACTCTCTTTGTGTCTAGGTTGGAAAATCTAGTTGTCTCTTGATCATACTCCTTTATAAGATTACAAATCGGTCTGTGATATCTGTTGTTGAGTTAGTATTTCCACGAACGTTGTCATGCTGTCAATATGTTCAAAGCGAAGTTCAACCTGGAAAGCCTTATATTGCATCAACCATTTCTGTAGTCCTTAATCCTTATATTACGTCGGCCATCCCCGAGTCAGTCCCGAATCACTTGTTACTCTGATCTACCTCAAATAGTTTTACCTGTTTCATGTCATTGATGGAGGATACATTAAGGCTTTCTTATGACGAGTCTTTTCCTGTCGACTTCAACTCATTATCCATGAATTAGACTTAGAAACTAATTGGTACCTTGTAACTTGCATGCCTCAATGGTAGGTTTCCTCTCTTTCGACAGTGGGTTTTCATTATTGACCCCTGATCGGGAGATTCCACTGACTGTTTGACTTCAGCTCACAAATTCACACCCGTTGGATTGTACTAGTGTACCTTGGGAGTCTTTGACATTAATGGTGATTTCCATCGCACTTGTTAATGGTATTCATTAATGATCGGTAATCAAGTGGTTTCTACCATGTTCGATTTCAACACATGTATTCGGATGGTTAGATTCGTACTATAGAGTGATGGAGATGAAGACCCTGAATCTTTATGATAGATTCAGGTTGTGTTGGAGTATATTCATATTGTACTGTTGCATAGATCCACATTATATGTCTCGTGTTTATGTTCAAGTTTGAGTCTTTAACACATAGATCCATAGTGTCTTTTTGGTGGCTATGTTCATATTTGAGTCATATTGGCATGGATCCATAGTGTATGTTTGGTGTCCATGACCTGTCGTACTTGACATGGATATTTTAATGTCGACATTTATGCTTTGAGTCATTTGTATTCTAAGTATGGGAATGCCTACCTCAGTGATGATGTATTATAGTATTGTATTTCCTTGTTTGTTGGTAGGTTTCCGAAAGACGTGTTCCTTGTTCCCTACACACACTCGACAAAGTATTTCAGCTATCACTATGTTCTAAATTCATACTTTGGGGGGCTCTCTATTACACATTATTTTCATCACTCTTATGACCGTTAATGATGTAAACATATCCTTTGTATTTAGAAGGACCAATGGCCTGAATTCCTGAAGAAGGAAGGGAGAAGAACTTTTCCTGAGAGAAGAAGTTGTATTTTCCTTTCTAAAAACCCTATTAAGGCAGATTGTTGTAGGATGCATTATATGCAGGGTGCAACGATGCTTGATCACCACACCCTGCTCTAAATATATATTGTGACGTCGTCGCAGGCTGCACTATATCTAGGGTGCGATGATTTATGTTATTGCTGCTCGAAGTGCATCATTCCCATGTTGCCTCTCACAATCAATTGATCTCTTTTGGAAAAGGAAAGGGATTTTATAAGGAGAAAGGGTTGGAGGGAGAATGCTGAGGCCAAATCTTAGAAAAGGCTGTAAAACTTGGGGCTAGAAGGGGAAGGGATTTTGGTAGAGTTTCTTTGTTATCTTGTTTGATGTTGTAAATGGGACTGAAATACCTCTTTTTATATGAAAAAAAATGGCTATTTGGTTTGGGTATGGGATACAATGGGTAAAATGGTTGGGAAACCTCCAATAGCTCGTAAACTCTGCTGAATTCCTTGCAATGTTATATTTTTTGCAATTTTTGGAGGTAAACGCGAGCTGTCTAGCATGCAACTCATGTATGTACATGGGATTTATAGTATGCAACATGTGTGTGTATGCAAGATATAGCTCATCAAGGCACGTACATCTTCCAAAAAATAGTTTTTTAAGAGGAAGCCTCAACAAGATGTTGGCAACATGTGTAAGTGGAAAGGACAATTTCATGTATGCATAAGTAGGGAATTTTTGGACTATAACAAATTCCCCCTAATGTGTGAGGTCAAAAGAGAAACTGATGGTCGAAATACATTACAATATATTTACCAGTGGGATGTCATGGAGTTGAGAGAGCTCGAGACTAGAGTTCGAGAGCGTGCCATCTGCAAAACAATAATAATCTCTCTGAGGCAGGCATTCCCATGCTTGGGATGTACTAACCATGGATGCCAATCAAGTACACTACAAATCCATGTCATATAAATGTCTATATAAAGTGTATCCATGAGCAATACACAACAAATATACATCTCAAAATCATTTGAATATATACAAGTACAATATGCATCTTCAAGAATCATTGATACATGCAGCTGGAGATGAGGACTTCATAACTCGAGAAAAAACTTCAATATCTTCAAAACTCAGGTAGGAGTACAATGGGAGTGTAAGAAATTAATCGACTTTGAATCCAAACTTAACTGCACTCTCGAGATGGCTGACCCATGAAAGTCAAGAGACAAACTATATAATGGCCGACTCATGTTGGATAAAACTTTCCTTGGAAAAGAACACAAAAAATGATGAGACTCAGGCAACATAATATTGACATAAGTCTGTGATACATGAGGCACCACAAACTCTCCATATGTTTGGAAGAGTAACCAAATGATGGAGGACACATATCTATGTACCGAGAATAAATTCCTAAGGTCATAATAGATTCCAATGCTTGGAAAAAAAAACAGAAGGATATGCATTGTCCAAGGGAGACTATCTTGTTGCTAAAAAAAGAATTTATATCCTGTCCCCTCTTTTTGGAATATTTGATTTTTTTGTCTTTTTAAAATTTTTAACAAGATTTGAAAAAGAATAAAAGAATGCTATGTTACAAAGGAGGAATGAGTGTCTCAGACAAGAAAACTAGTTCCAAGCACATGGAACATACTGATTCTCAGTACAAGAAGACATGTGCAAGATAAGGACACTTGGGAAAAATTACTCCAGGGGTCTAGGTGTTAGATCACAAGGGAAAAAGTGATGCAAGGTTTGCATTTAAGGAATGCCTTGAAGTTTCAGTTGAATAAGAACATGGATCCGACATTAGGCTAAAGACACGCGGATGAGACATGCGATGCGATTAGGTATAACACGCCAAGACTCCTTTCGTGTGGATTTTTACAAGCCTAGTGAAGGTAAACTCAATGTTTTTTCATGTTTAGAGAGTCTAAAAAAACGCTAAAAGAAGACTCCAGAGAGTTCCTTTTTTGTAACTAGTCTAGTCGGTTTGAAAAAGGGTTAAACTTATATTGAAAGGATGTCTCTTCAAAACCATTTTAACGAGTGTGACAGAGACAAGATGACTCAAATATGTTTTCAATTTTAAGGAGTCTGAAAAGAGATTAACTATGGACTCACAACCTTTTTTTGAGTTTAGTCACCTTAGCCCGAAAAAGTATAAAATATAACTTAGGATAACTCTCCCGACGAAAATGGTTAAACTTATGCCAAATAGATGTTCTTTCTGGACCAATTAGTGAGTGTGAAAGGAACATGGTCACTTGACAATATTTTCATATTTAGGGAGTCTGAAAAGAGATTAACTATGGACTTTGAGGGGGTTCCTTTTTCGTAAGTAATCTCCAAGGACAAAAAAAGAGATAAACCAAAACCAAGGATAATGGCCCTTTTACAAAAAATTAGTCCCTCAGGCCCGAAAAAGGGTTAAAATTACACCTGAGAATACTCTTCTAGCGAACCGAAGCTCCTAGGGCATACCTTTATTCGTAAAATTAGCCACCCAGACTGAAAAAGGGGTAAAATACCGCCAGATAGATTTGCCTTCAAATTTGAGTTTAGCGAGCGTGAAGGACAACAAGATTGCTCGAAAATCTTTTCATTTTTAGAGAGTTTGAAAAGGGATTAAAGAAGACTCTAGGGGGGGTTATTTTCTCAAGTAATCAATATGAAAGCAAAAAGAATAAATAAAGTCCCATTGGATGTTGCTTTCATAATTTAAGCAAGCTTGAAAGACAACAAATGATGCTCTTGGGGAGTCCCTCGGGTATAGGACAGAGAAAAATGAAGAAGTATGAGGCTTCAACACAAAGTCATGGAGGGACTAAAAGGACTCCCAAGCCCATGGATACAACTCACAACATGGATAACAAAATGAAGTAAAGGATCTACCTAGGGAATCCATGTAGAGGAAGTCTTTACCACCTAATTACGACAGTTCTAAATCAACATAAAATGTTTCATGTCGCACTTCAGTGGGGTCCATCCTAAGGCCAAATGAACCAGGAAACAAATAATGCAAAACTGCAAGTAGGGAAAAACCTAACCTATATGCCATTTTTTAGGTAAATACCTATCAGAATGGATCGAAACAATGACTAAATGTCAAAGAAAACATGTCTCCAAGATGCTACATAAAAGGCCAATAACACTCATCCAAAAGTTAATAGATCCAATATAGATAGAAACTTCAGAAAATAATAGGTGTTACTGAATTAAAAACTTGAAAACACAGATCTAGACTGTATAATATGTACAAGGTACCACACAACCTTACAACTCATGCATGGTAGTAGTTCAGGTAGAGCCCACTGCTAGGCTTTGACCAAGAGTCTCTTGGATAGTCAAATTGGAAATTATCTGAAAAGGGAAGAAAACACAAACCATGGTGCACATCTTCCCATGATCTAGAAACCATAGTCATGGCTTCAAGGATAGCCTCATCTAAAGGAAATTCAATATTTGAGAAATCACATGAATGAGGAGGGTTGACAGTCCCAAAGGGAGAAGTAAACTAACCATATTCCATATAATAATGGAGGTTCTGGCCAGGAATGGTAGAGTCTATCAACAAAGAATCAAAATCACGAGGGATTGAGGATATAAAAACAACGAGATCAGACTCAAAAGGAGAATCAAGATCACTTGGACCAAGAGGGGGAGCAAGGGCTCCCATGCCCCCACTGGATAAACCAATGGATCAATTTTTGAGACCAAGTATTGAGAAGGAAAACATCAGTGAAAAAGTTCAATCTCAAGATCAATTGAACATCGAGGATAAGACACCACATAATTTATCCATGGCAGGGTAGAGTCTACACAAATACTAGGAACATATAAAGGGGCATCTTGAACTAATGTCGAATTAGGATGGTGATTATTAGATTCCAGCTGGTCAATACTAACAATGCTTCCATTGTGAGGGAAATGCATCACCCAGAACAACGTAGACACCACAATGTGCATAACATATACATAATCATGCCCAAGAAGCATATTGAAATTTGATGGGCCTTGCACCACTATAACATCGACAAGGACCATCTTCCCACCTAACAATATAGGAAACTAAGGAACAATCCCCAAATATTTATTAGGACGTCTGTCAAAAGCCAACAACTCATGCGATACAAGTTCCGGAGAACCTAAAGATTTCCAATCCGAGGAGGATAAAATACTTGTAGAGGATCCTTCATCTACAACACATCGATAAATGTTTTTTGAATTAACTTCAATCCTTATTTGAAAGGGTGTAGAAGAAGGATGACGAGGGTCAACAAGGTCATTCCAATCAAATAAAACCATCCTAGGACTTGGAGAGGGTGTGATCAAAGTGAGTAGAATGCCCCCTTGTCCTGAAAGTACTGAATTGGAAATGTTAAAAACATAGTTGGTACACACATTAGTCCCCATCAGAAGAGTGGGATCAAGAAAATATTGCATCGACGTGACCACTTTGGTAGACTTGAAACTCTCCAAGAGAAGAGTGAGTTCAACTGAAGATTGCATCGGTGTGACCACTTTGGTAGACTGGACACTCTCCAAGAGAAGAGTGGGATCAACCGAAGATTGCATCAGCATGAACACTTTGGTAGACTCAAAACTGTCCAAGAGAAGAGGGGGATTGACTGAAGATTGCATCGACACGACCACTTCCTCAACCACTAGTTGAATAGGCTGCGAGACAACATGGTATGAAGGTGCATCACCCCCCAAAATAGGAGTGGGATCAGATGAATATTTCATCGACATGACCACTTCATCAACCAATGGATGAATAGGTTGTGAGGAAACCTCATAAGAATCGGAATCATAAGAGATTGCAGAAAGGGACCACAATCTTCGTTCCTTTGGAAGGCCAGGGAATAAATGAGTAAGGTGATCTCCCTTGCAAAGATTACAAGGGAACTTAGGCTTACGTCCTATCCATCTAGGTTTCTCAACATAATCAATTCCCCCAACATGACTAGAAGTTCCCGGTTGCACATCTCCAACATGACTTGAATAGGTTGGTGATATATCACTCATATGACTCGCATTGAATTGCAGTGGTTGGTTGCACATCTCTAACATGACTAGAAGCGATTGTTTTTCTTCCCCTAGCATGACTTGAAAAATTTGGGTGCCAATCTTCAAAATGACTTGCGGAAGTTGACGACCTATCTCCAACATGACTCACAAAGGTTGGTGGTTTCTTCTTCCTATTCCTCCTCTTTCTATTTTGTTTAGACTTCTAGTTACTAGTAGCTATACTTTCACCAGTGAAGGTAGAAGGAGGAGGAGAATAATTTGTTGAATAAGGAACATCAACATGATGTCCATGACATAAGGTTCTTAATTGAGAAACGTCAAGAGAATCAGGGACATTTGGAATGGTACCCAACCAAACTGGCAGTCCCACATTCAACCTAGGAATGTACAACGTGGCCATCAAAGGGACACCAACGTTTCCAAAGAAAGGAAAAACATAAGAATCCCGTTGAGAAGGGGTTCCTTGGTTGGTATTATCAATAACTTTTTCCTTGAAGATATTATGCATAGGTTCGTCCCTTACGGGATCATTCAAGTATGTAAAAATATCACACACTGACTCTAGCGAACTAGTGGTATAAAAAACAACATCTACAAAGAGGCGGCTCCTAGTTTCTAAGAGGAAGATTGAAAAGTACTCATGAACGAAAGAGTGGGTGGTCTACAACATTAGGTTAGAGACCCAAATTAATGACTAAATAACTCGCTATGGAAAACTAGGGAGCACCCAACACACCACTAAGAAGAAAATCCTAAAAAGATACAAACTAAACAAACTACCTTTCTGAATGCTTCCGACCCATGGAGATGAAGTCTTGATCGTCCAAAGAATTCAGAAAGGCAAGAAAATGGATAGGAGAAATAGTTACCCAAACCTCGGATCGACGGTCCCTTCGGGTGTCGCCTAAAGAGTACATAGTATGCCTCAGGTACCACGATACACCCCTCACAGTCACCTGTGTGTCAATCTATATAATGGAAACTAGGACACAAAATTGTAATCAACAACCGGGGGGGTAAAGTCGACAGACTGACGAGTGTATGGGTAAGGTAACTAAGCCCAAATATCCTCTTGAGGCCTAAAAAAAAATAGGGCCAGAATCACTCTTAGAGTACCTTGGACAGATCCAAGTGTCTCAGAGGTTTGACACAATTCGGTCTAGTAACTATACATGATTCACTCCTAATACACACTCTCCCAAATTCTTTGTTGGGATCAGGAGTGGATATCTTCGTCACCGTCCTCCAAGAGGCCTCGTGTGTGAATCCTGTGTGAGAGGAGCTTCCTGGATTGAGTGATTACAAGGTGGGTTTTTCACACCCTAGCATAGACACCTAAGTTAGTTTTTGGTTGGCCTTGGATATTTTACCTCTCCACACCTAATCCAAGGCCCTAGCCTAAGCTATTGGTGAACCCTAGAAAAAGTGTTACAAATATATTTTAGATTAGCGCGTTCATTTTAGGGGATTTTATTACTCATGGAATAGAAGTGAAACTCATGTTGTTTGAGACTCTTGTGAAAAATAAACTAATTAGAACACTGGAAAATAATACTTTACACTAATTCTACAAATGAAAAAGAGCTTCAAGAAAAAAGCATGAACAATCCTTTTGTTGTCACAGGGGCAGACCCAGGGTTCAATGCTACAACAACGCACCAAACAAACCCTAACTACTGGCCCTTTCAGCAACACCTACAAAGAAGATGAAGTCTTACCTGAGGTAGAGGCAGGGGTGGTTACAGGATTCAGATGTCTGCAACCTTAGGGGACACAGATCTGTGATTCTAACACTTAATAGAGCACTCAATAGTTAACATTCATCAATATCTAGTTCTTATTTACAGCGTAGTTAAACCCTAATTACAATGTATCACATTATTCTTTCATATCTAAGGTATTTAAGCACTAAGCATATGTACATAAGTCAGATCTAACATCCATCCATATCGTTAAGCACTAAGCATCAACATATCTATCTATCATTCATCTATATTAAAGAACTAAGTAAGTAAACACATAAATACATCAATACATCACACAAAGCATAGAAACAGAACATGTACGTGGTTCACCCCCACCTTGGGGCTGCGTCCACCAAATCTTCTCTTCTTTATTATCTTTGGTCAAGCTTCTTATAGGCACATAGCATTCAAGTCCTACTTCACAGAAGATAGGAGACCTGCGCGCACTCCACCAGATCCTCCTTCTTTGATGTAGGAGCATCGCCAACAGATCAAGTGAGCTAACGCGGAAGCAGAGGACAACTGGACAAGCCAACAAAAATTTTGAAAACACTTTGGAATTGTTGCGCAAATCTTAAATGAGCCATTAAGATGAGGCACACTTGTATATTGTAAATGGACCTTAAGCAGATAGCTCTCATCCTTAGTAGGTAGACGACATTTAAAATAGTTAATGTAAAGTAGATAGAATTTAATTCTA